>JAWZYV010015127.1:0-137436 GCA_038373885.1 Cheiracanthium punctorium | reverse complement strand
AAATCAGAAAAAATCGAACGGTTTAGGCGTGGCGGAACGGCAAAGGTGAAAATTTTCGCCATAGAAATATCATTGTGGTTTATTAACCCCATAGTTCGTAGACGATTGATATGCGTAAGCTCCGTAAGGTTTGATTTATATGGAAAAATATTTTTTAGAAATTGCATACGTTTGTAAATTTTGTGTGGCAAATCTGGCAACAGTGTGTAGTGATAATAAATGTGTTGTTCTAAATTCTGATTAGAATAAGAGCAAGCATCATTAAATAAAAAAAAAAGAAATGAAAACTGACTTCGAATTACTTCACCATAAGGAAAAATTAATCGCATTCTAAACTAAAAGGCTTTGGCCGAATTCTCACGAAGTATAGCAGATATTGCCAAATGGAGTTCAGTCTTGGAGACTTATTTTTTGAAGACAAACTTGGCGATAACTCGCCAAAACTGGTAATATTTCGCCACAGAAATAACATTGTGGTTTATTAAAACTCATTGTTGGCAGATAAAAACGCCTTCTTTATTTTGACGCTTTATCGCTTATCTGTTAATCTGGAACGTGTTTTCACTGTATTCACTAATTTAGAGAACGACTAGGTGTAAGAGAATTTTTAAAGTGTCGAAAAAAGGCCTTAGCCTGTAGATGTGTGATCAAACGAGAAAAATAGAAAAAGTCGAACAGATCAAACATGGCGGAACGGCAAATGTGCAATTTTTCGCCATAGAAATAACATTGTGGTTTATTAAATACATTTGGAAATCATAAAAGCTTTCTTTATTTTTTCGCTTTATCGCTTATTTCCTTAATTTTTCTATATATTAATTTGAAACATGTTTTTTCCGGTATCTACTAAATTGAAAGAACAGCTATGCGTAAAAATTTGGTTGAGAGGTCTAAAAAAAGGTCTTGGTCCGTAGATGTGTCATCTAAAGAGAAAAATTTTTAAAGTCGAAGGGATCAGGCGTAGCGGAACTTCAAATGAGCAATTTTTCGCCATAAAAATAACATTGCGGTTTATTAAATACATTTTGCTGTCATAAAAAGCCATCTTTATTTTAATGCTTTATCGCTTATTAGCACTAGGGTGCTATTTCGTTCACGCCCAGACTTTGTCTACTCGATTCTGTCGATATGATTTGTAGACAGGTTTTGTAGAGATGAACTGTCACGGTGGAAATCTTTTTAAATGTGTTTGCCACATAACGCGGAATGGGGGGGGGAGAGAATAAGTCTGACAAGTTTGCGATTTTTGATAATTGATCGCCAAGTTTGCGGCAAAAATAAATAAATAAATAAATAAATTTAAATACCGAACCATGCCTGTCGATGGTTGTAAAATAGCTTTAGTAGGCAAATTTAATATAGATATTAATTCCAAAGATGCGTTTTATGCAACGATTAAGACAAATATAGCACACTCATGGATTATGATGCTCATTCCGAACAGTATTTAAAATGGTGAAGTGTAGTTGGAATATGCTTGGCGAAGATTGTAAAACAGTTTTAGCAGCTATAGATTTTTTGAACCGAGATACTGAAACCGGTTTAAACTCTGACTAAACTGAGTTTAAACCGGTTTCAGTTTCCCATCCCTAGCTTGGACTGAAGAAGTTCAAAACAATTTTTGAACGAAACGCGTATCCTCTTTCCTTTTACTTCTTATGTGTGTTTTTTACAAAGTTTTTTTAATTACTTCACTGACTTAATAGTCAAAGTGATTTAGTCAATGAATACAATTTACTTATTAACTTTAATCTGTCATTTCTTAAAACAGATAAGTCGTGATTTTTTAAACATATTCAAATACATTGTTTTGTTATTTATTTTTATAACAGTGTTAATAAAATAAAAGTATTACATATTTTGAAGTCTAATAACTGAAATAAACCAAGCAAGTTCATTGGAATACACGTATTTGTACAGCTGCGGAAAAAAAGTCCCACTTGCTCTTTATTTCGCCGTCGTTCGTCGTACAGCAAAGTTATATATACCATTCGTTTGCAAATAACTCGTACTTTAATTTACTATTAATTTAATTTGCATAAGGGGCCGTCTTCATATTTAATTCTGAATCAACTTCGTTTTTCTCAATGGCAACATCATACTTTATTAAACGAAAGAAAAATTTCAAATTACCCTAAATATAAATTTTCACCAATTTTCTACGATAATTTCCGGAGATATTGCGAATTCATTTTTGCGCGTTTTTAAGGGACTTTCTGCAGATTGAAAATCGATATTTGTAGGTTCCGGACTTTTCGCCTTTCATTAATTTCGCTCGCGAGAATTAAAAGAAATTAATATTATTTTCAAGGAAAATATTGTTCCCATCTCTCTTAAAGTTTTTTTGTACTGAGACTATCAAGGGTAGAATAGAATATTTAGTCTGTGGTGCAAATGACCCGTGAGTTCATAACTTCCTTGGTTCGAACACATGATTGAAAGGAAAAATGCAAAATGACTGCTCACGATTTTGAAAATCTTTGTAATTTTGAAATTGTTATTGAGCATTTCCATTGATGGTTCTTTTAGACAGGTGAAATGTTGGCAGGAGTTAAATGCTGCTCTCAGCTCTTCTAACTACAAGCTTGAATATTACTCAGCTGTGACCGAACTTGAAGAATGATTTCCTGATAGAAAATTTATTCGTTTGAATTTCATGTAAAAAACGCAATTACTTTTTCGCCGACCCACATCTGCCACGAATATTATCACTGTGTTTGTTATTTCACTTTCTTCATTTAATACTATCGTCTGCAATGTGCAATATTCTTAAGACTTTTGGCGGTATTTTAATTTATAGTTAGATGAATATTTTTTACAGAAAAACGTGATTTTGAATATTTGATAAAGTATGGGGAATTCCAAAGACCTAATGTTTCCGATATTAAAAAAAGGTCACATTCATGCCTGGAAAGTTGAGAATTTTAGTTTATCAGAAATAGGACGTTGTATTAGAAGACATACATCTACTGCATCTAATTCTATAGCGCTGGAAAATCTTTATTTTATTTGGGGGAATATGTTAGCGGAAGCAACAATACACGCATTACAGAATCCCCATCAAACTATAAAAACCTCTAATTTATTTGCTTCAAAATTTGATATTTTTAATACTGGTATCTTTTACTGTGTTTTTGCACAAAATAAATCTAATTTACATTTATTTTATGCAATTTTCAAAACTATTTTCACTTAATAAATTTATATATGGTCCCTTAACTCATGAAAATAACACATTTTATTTAATATAAATTAAACTACTGAACGTAAAAATTTGAAATTTTGCACAGCCATGTAATATTAATTTCTGCATCTATTTCCATGGAAATTTGACTAGGTCGCTATTCATAATTTTTTTAATATAATTTAATAATTCATAATTCATATTAATAATTTATTAAAAATCATAATAACATTAAATTATGTTTGGGTCGTTTAGTTCTAATAGTACGAATAAAATTCAGCTTCTTACTACCAATATTATATGAGATATGAATTGAAGTATGAAAAAATATTTTAACATAGGGTGAGGGGGATTTCGGGTGCTCATAACTCACTCATTTTCTGTCCAAATTTATTGAAAATTGGTGTCCGGGGTTAAAATGAGCTATATTTTTGAAATATGAAGTGAAATCTAGGGGTTGCTACTGAGAAAAAAAAAGTTGGTGCGAATTTTAATATGTAGATGGCCCCTTATGCAATTTTTATGCATAGCAAATTAAAGTGTGCGTCAATCGAAAACGATTGGTATCTGTAACTTTGGTGTGCGACGAACGACGGCCGAAAACTGTACAAGTGGGACATTTTTTTTTCTGCAGCTGTACGTTGCACCGCGCGGAGAAAAAAAAATATTGCTCTGATCTAGAACGAATAGATAGCTGTTTTCTGTGTTCCAAAACTTAAAGAAAGATCGTAGAATTATGCGTGTAGGTGATACACACAACTGGTACAGACGAAATAGTCATTAATTTCTAGTCCGTAGTTGTCTAGCTAAACACATCAGAATTAGTAGTTTGTGTAACAAGAAATTATCATACAATTTTTGGAGTTCACTCATGATCCAGATATCTCGATTGTCTGTCTACCCTCTAGCACACGCATCGATTTACAGATATTTTCATACAGATACTCACATCTTACACAGGAGTGATCTAGAAATTATATATGTGATTTAACAAGAAGCTAAAGGGTTTCCCAAGACCAATGCTCGCCCTTTAGTGGTCAGTTGTTGAAACAACTGCGGCATGGGAATAGCTGATTACGATCGCCTTAAAATCGCTGTTTACACTTACAGAACAGAACGCCAGTTTAAAAAGGTATGTAACTATTTCATTCTTCACTATTTCTCACATTAATGAAAATTTGTATATTAATTTGGGCTTGTGTTATAAATTATTATAATATATATTAATTTGGGCTTGTGTTGGGTAAACTAATTGTGTATGTTTGTAGTGTGTTAATGTTACAAGCACACCGGGCTAGGGGGCACCAGCCCCCCCCCCAAAAAAAGAAGAAAGAGAGTGCTAAAGAGTAACATTCTGCTTCATTATGCACTTTGAATATATAAAGTGATCTTTTTTAATCACTTAACCCCTCCCAAAAGTTTTACATTGGTTTAGATTAAAATTTTGCGTTAATGTAAATTTTTTTTTTTTGGGGGGGGTGAAATAAGCTTTTTTCAAAATTCAGCCCTTTCCAAAAGAGAATTTCTGGATCCGCCACTGCTTGTATATAATTTAATCCCTAAGAAAACAATAGGATGTATTATTGAACACTACGGTTGGGGGAAAAAATACCCTCTCTATTAAGCAGGGTTGTAAATCACACAGGAAGTTCAGATTTTGAATAATTTCAGAAATGCATGCTGAGTCGCAGACTTTACAAACTTTTTTTGGGTGCTCTAGCTCTAGATAGAATATCTCTTTTTGGTGAGGGAGTATGATTAGACATATTTCATGAAAAATGTAATTTAAAATATTCTGTTCATTTGTACAATATTTTCAGTAGTAAACAGATGTTAAACAGATGTAATATTAATATACCTCTAAATTTATAGTATTTTCACTAAGAATTCTTTTTTATTTTTAATATATTTTTTTTTTGGCTTCTTCACGTATATATTCTTTCTCCTGGATTGTGGATTTCAGGAATTCTTCTTCAAGGATTTCCTTGATACGTTGGTCATCTTTTTGTTTCATTTTCACGCCTATCATCAATTCGAATGTAGTGAACTTGGTGGATCGACTAACAGTACTGTTGATGATTCGTTGGACATCTGTGACGAACTTGAACCATTTTGTAGGATCTTCAATCGACAATTTTGAAAGAACTGGGATGAGAATTTCATGCATTCGTTCAATCTGGCCATTGCCTCTTGGCATTCCAGTTGTGATCGATATGTGCTGAATTCATTCATCTTGACAGTAATCTGCAAAGTCCTTTGACGTGAAGGCAGATCCCTTGTCGGAAATAATTCTCGAGGGATTTCCGAAAACAGATTGTTGGGATTTGAGTTTCGTTAGAGCTTCTGCCGTAGATGTGGTCTTGACTGGATAGAACCAGTTGAATTTTGTGAAACCATCTACCACTGTAAAAATATGTTGGTAGTTTTTGTTTGTCGATGGTAGAGGACCTATAAAATCAATGTGGTATGTGCTTAGTGGAATATTGTCCTTTGGGATGGGATTCAATAGACCTTCTGCTTTGCCTCGTTTTTTATTACAGAGGATGCACTCCACACAGTTCGTTATAACTTGCTCTATTTTCTTTTTAGCACTCGAGATATGGAAATCTCTTTTCAAAAGATCTTGAGTTTTCTGTACAGCAAAGTGTCCTTTGCTATGGATGCCTCGAATAATCTCTAACTCCATTGCTTC
Source organism: Cheiracanthium punctorium (assembly GCA_038373885.1). Classification (NCBI taxonomy): domain Eukaryota; kingdom Metazoa; phylum Arthropoda; class Arachnida; order Araneae; family Cheiracanthiidae; genus Cheiracanthium; species Cheiracanthium punctorium. Next base: position 131,560 of record JAWZYV010015127.1, on the reverse strand, counting down.
CGGCACAACGATGAGTTCTGTACCGTTATCTTGCAGATACAATACATTATTTTTTAGTAGATAGTTGTCTCTGAGTCCTTTCTCGACTAGAGTTTTCAATAACTGAATACGCTCATCGGCATCTTGCGCTGTTGCGATCTTAGTGGTGATTTCACTTTGCGAGCGGGTGACCATGCACACAGCAGCTCTACGTGCATCGACGTGTCTCATTTGTTGATTTGGTCTGCGGATGACTTCATATTCGAACTCTTCAAGTAGTAGAGCCCATCTGGCTATCTTCGGCGATAAGTCTTTCTTCTGTATTGTTTTCTGGAAAGCATTACAGTCGGTGACCATTTTAATTTTTGTCCCTAAGGGGTAACTTCGAAATTTTTTAAGAGCTTCGACGATCGCAAGCACTTCGAGCTCATAGCTTGACAATTTTTCTTGTTGCGGGGATGTTTTTTTACTCATATAATGGATTGGGTGGAGTTGCCCATCATCTGCGCGTTGAAGCAACACTGCGCCAAACCCATGACTACTAGCGTCCGTGTGTTATTCCAAAGGTTTTCCTTGCTGGAAAATGTGAAGAACGGGGCTTTGGCTCAAAAGTTCTTTAAGATGATCAAAAGCCTGTTTTTGCATTAGCCCGAAAGTTAATTCTACACCATTACGAAGCATATCGCTAAGTGGTTTTCCTATTTTGTAATAACCAGGTAAAAATTTTCTGAAATACCCTGCCCAGACAGCACATAAGCTTAAATCAAGTTTGACATTCCTTTGAATTTGACGCATTAATGCAAACTTGACAGTTCAACTCATTCTAAGCTGGCAGCAAGCTTGCAGAAGTCAAGTTGAATTGTCAAGCTTAAATACAGCTTGATTTAAGCTTGAAAATTGATACTCGCGTGATTTTTCCTTTTTAAAGGAGCGTTGATGGCGCCATCTGTGAAAGAGAATGGACATTAATTGTCTAGCGTCCTCAAATTTGCTGAAAGTTCGTAAAAGATGTGTTTTATTTTATATTACCAGTGCCATATATATTACTGGCAGGGCAAACGGGGCAACTGCCCAGGGCCTACAGATTTTAGGGCCCAAAAATCTTACATCTTACACTTTTGTAATTTTAAAATAAAATTACAAAGGATAAAAAAATTTCAGAAGTTAAATAATTTTTTTAATTATAAAGTATGAACAATGAAAATAATTCAAATTTACATTTGTATAAATTAATTTAAACTTATTTTTAATTCTTCGAAATGCTCTATATCAATATAGCATACCAATATGTAGGAAAATAACCACATTTGTAAAGAGAATTTTTAGCGTTAAAAAATAGCAAAATTTTTCAATTATTTGTTATTTTAAGAAATATTTACAAAAATGACTAAAGTGTTTGTATTCCATACATGTTAGCAACTGTGATATAGCATTTCGAAGTAACGTTTAACTATCTGTTTCTTTCATTTCAGATTACTTAACACAAAATTTGTGTTAAGTAAACCCATTCTATGAGCTTTATTCTCCGCTCGTCGCTAATTTTTCGCAGTCGTTAACTCTGCCACGCCTTGGGGTCACTTGAGGTGGAGTTTAAGGAGGAGCGTCAAGGGGTTGTTGTGATTGACTAAAAGACCTCCCGATGACCTCCGGAATCGTTAGCGTAGTCGATAACCAAACAACTGGTTCTGCCCAGTCGGCAGCTAACCACCGACGATTTCGGAAACCACCGGCGGAGAATTCTACCCTATATTTCCAAATATGGAAATTCTTCAAAATAAAATACAATTATACTACGAAATTGATTTCAAAATCAGTCGTTTGTCTCGATTTTCGCCAGCAGTATTGCTTCATGAGTGTTGCGGTACTGAAAGTTTTAAAACGTGTTTTTTTATTTTAATTTTTATTTTAATTTAATTTATTTTGATGCATTATTTTAATTAATTATTTAAAAGAAACAAATAACACACCGCCCACTTATCAATCTGGCGTGAAAACAGCGTGGTAAGTCACTTCAAACTTTAGTCATAGCTGCACAAGGCTCCGGTGGCGGAATGGATAGCGTGCTCGACTGCGAATCCAAAGGGCCCGGGTTTTATTCCAGCGACGAACATTCGATGGAAACAGATTAAATTAAATTGAAATTTCAGCGTAGAGGGGGAAAATGCGCGGAAAAATAAATTATGTGGGGCACGTTAGCCATCGGGCGCCCCGTGTATTTAAAAAAAAATTTAAGCTTGAAATGTCAAGCTTAATGCAAGCTGGGCAAGTGTAAACTAGAACACTTTATTCAAGCTTGCATCAAGCTTACACGCTTGGAATTTTCAAGCTTAATTAAAGTGTAAACCAGAACACTTTATTCAAGCTTGCATCAAGCTTACACGCTTGGAATTTTCAAGCTTAATTCAAGCTTATTGACTTGATAAATCAAGCTTGCTGCAAGTTTGATGCAAGTTTGCTGTGCTGTCTGGGTGTGAGACCGAGAAAGCGTTGCAGTTGCTTGGCATTCTTAGGTTAAGGGAAGTTTTGAACTGCAGTCGTCTTATTTGGAGATGGACGAATCGTACCTTCTTCAATTATGTAACCGAGGAACTCAATTTTTCGTTTTAGGAATTGACACTTTTTAAAGTTGATTTCTAATCCGTATTCTGAAGCTAACTTTAAGACTCGTTTAAGTTTTTCTAAACCTTCCGTTTCATCACGGGAAGGTATGATGAAATCATCCATGTAAACTACGATTGTATTGTCCCTTATTAATTCCCTGAATGCTTGATGAATAAATTTTAGAAATACACTAGGACTTGTGCTCAGACGAAACGGAGTTTTTTGAAATTCATATAACCCTGCATGACAAATGAATGCTAAATATTTTGTGCATTTTTCCTCAACTGGCACGTGAAAAAAGCCATTTTTCAAATCCAAAGTTGAAAACACTTTCGCTTCCCCTAAATGATCTAGGACTTCCTCAACTTGAGCCATAGGAAAAGAATCTTTCACAACTTTTTTATTTAGCTGTCGAAAATCGACACATAATCTGTGAGTACCATCGCGCTTTTTACATAACAGTATTGGGATGAATATTCAGAACAGGATGGTTTAATTATTCCATTCTGTAACCACTCATCTATCTGTTTATCAACAATGTTTTGTTCTGCGAATGATAGTCTCCGAGATCGTAGCGATACTGGAATGTCATCTTTTAACACAACATTCAATTTTAAATTGGTGTCTTTAATTTTGTTCGGTTTATAATTATTAACTAATAGTGATAAATCCTTTCTAATATTTACATCATTAAAGTGCAATAAATCAAGATCATATTCATTAACTACATTTGCAACATTTAATAAAAACATTCTTCCACAGGTGATTCACTTTGAAAATCATTTCTATTTTTAGGAATTTGCGTTTCAATTTTTTCTTCCTGACTGAGTTTCAAAAGTCGAGAATAAATATTCGGTGTCAAAATTAAAGGAACCGATAGTTGTTCTACCACAGCGACAATGATTTCTAACTTAGGCGAATTTCGTTTCAAAGATAAATCTACTCTAGCAATATTTGCCTCTTTTTTCTCCTCAAAACTAACTCCTCATGAACTAAGTATTATTTTACCCTCCAGTGTAGAGATGGCCAATGATTCGATGAGTCGAATCAGTGATTCGAATCTTGGTACTGAGTAGCTCAGTCTTTACACTCACTCTCTACTGATTCGAATCTCAAGCCCCCAAGGGAAATACATTCCAAGTGCGAAGGGAAGGAAAACTTATTTTCCCTTTGCCATTCCCAGAGATTTTCCCTTACTCTGTCAACTCTTTTCGACTCTTTACGACTCTTTTCGACTCTTTTCGACTCTTTACGACTCTGAGTCGATAGATGATTTGAAACAGTAAATGAGTGGGTGTGGGTGAGTTGGTCACTGAGTTGGTGCAGCAACGAATCTTTAGTGATTCAGTGTTTCGCTCTGTTTCGGTGATTGTATACGATCGTTGAGATTCGTTAGTTTTTTGAAACTTCTATCGACTCAGAGTCGAAAGGAGCCGAAAAGAGTTGAAAGGATGTTTCATTTAATTGGAGGTTATTTTTCGAATCTTCTATCGACTCAGAGTCGAAAGGAGTCGAAAAGAGTTGAAAGGATGTTTCATTTAATCAGAGCCTGATTACGTCCAACTGGGGCCCCGGGCACTGCTGAATTTGGGGGCCCTCATCTATGAAATTTGTTGTATTTTTCATGAAATTTTGATGTAAAAAAGAACAACATTTGATATTGGGGACCCTTTAAAGCCGGGGGCCCTGGGCAAAGTCCCGATTTGCCCATGCGATAATAAGGCTCTGCATTTAATTGAAGTTTTTTTTTCGAATCTTTGGTGTTTCATTTCTTGGTTGGTGGTCGGATTTAAAGTTTTATCTGTCTGTGGGTGTGGAGTGGGTCGAACATCGTTTGCTTTTGGCGGGGGGCATAGGCGTTACTTCCTAAGGGCAAGAGGGGTCAATCCCCCCTCCCGAAAAAAAAATTAAGAAAATTCAAGTATCAGAGCTATTTATAATAATGATATTTTATACAATCGGAAACATTTTGTCACCCCATCCAAATATTACATGCCAATTTACGCCAATGCTCGTGGAAGAGCGGGGGGGGGGATCTCAAAGTTGTTTAAACCTTTTTCCCTCGGGTGGACTCCCTCCTTCCAACTTGTCTGGCTGATTTAATATTTGTTTAAAATTTAATGAAACATACCTTTTCTACTTATAACTTCAATATATGTCCCCCTGCCCCACCCTAAAAAAAAAAAAAAAAAAAACGGAACGTTAAGTTTACATGGTGGCGGGTTTTCATGTGAAGGGAAATAGAATGAAATAAAGTTAGGATTGTGCTTGTCACTTTTAATGAAGGATACAGGGGCGGTATTAAGCACTCTCACAAAAGGACTTTGTAGTAAGCAAAATAACATTTCGCTTTATTGCTGGAGATTTCGTTTAAGAAATTTTTTTTACCTTGTTTTTCGTTTAAGGGGAATGATTTTATTTTCTTTCGTAATTCAGAGAAATACAAAATAGGGTCTAAAGCAGTGGCGTAGTTAGTGTTATTGACAGTGGCGTAGCCAGGATTTTATTTCCGGGTGAGCTGGGTATCAAATTTAAAGATAAAGTTCAATTGTAAGCTAAGTAAAGGGTCCCATTTTTGGGGGGGCAGCAGCCCCTCAGTAGGACTGGGTCAAAAATCGATAAATATCGACATATCGGTTTTATTTCAACATCAAATATCCGATATTCCCATTTTCATTTCAGTGAAATCTCGAATTCGATGAAGGTCAAAAATACAGGCCGGTCAGGGGCGTAGCCAGAAATTTTTCATGGGGGGGGTTATGACTACTGCAACTCATATATATGTATACGTGTGTGTGATAATGTAGTGAAGAATATACATTTTGTATGGCAAAAAATTCCTCATGGGGGGTATGACCCCCCTAACCCCCCCCCTTGGCTACGCCTCTGAGGCCGGCGATAAGAAAATCCTGAGATCAATACCAGCTTGTGATGCTTTTGCTACTGCTTTCTCTCCGTTGATGACGATGCCGGATCGCGGAAAAAACAGCTCCATGGTTTATTAGTCTAATTACCATAATTAATTAACGTATATCTCGGAAACTATACACCGGAGCGTGTTTTTATTGATTCTCGACCCCTCCTAGACTCAACACCCCACCGATACTTAAAGTTTCAAATGCTTTGACACCAAACTTAACCTTTTAATCTTACAGGCCCAGGGGGTCATACGAAGCTCCCCTATATTTTCAACTTGGGCATTTTAAACACTAGCCTCCTCCGGCGGCATCTCCAAAGTCTGGAAACCATCCCAGAGCCAATTTCTACATGTTTGCAGTCCTTTTAAGCCTCAATCATGGTTAATTAGTCTAATTACCATAATTAATTAACGTATATCTCGGAAACTATCCATCGGAGCGCGTTTTTATTGATTCTCGACCCCCCTAGACGTACACCCCCATCGATACATAAAATTTCGAATACTTTGACACCAAACTTAACCTTGTAATCTTACAGGCCCAGGGGGTCATACGAAGCTCCCCTGTATTTTCATTTCGGGCAGTTTAAACACTAGTTTTACTCGAGCAAGGAGAGAGAGATACTAGCTACCCGAGAACTCAGCGGAGAAGAAACCCGATGAATGGGTGAAGGGTGTTTAAATAGTACGGCTTTCGGCGCAGAGAGAGGGAAAATTTCTTTAGTTGTTTCATTGATTGAAGATTCGAATCACTGATTCGAATCATCGAAGTAGTGAGTGAGTTGAGATTCGAATCAGTAAAATGAGTCGAACCGCCCATCTCTACTCCAGTGGTGATTTTATTTCAATTAACGATGAATTTATAACCGGAATTTGTGCGCCCGAGTCAATAAGTGCCTTTATATTTTGAATGTCTATGAATATATCAGCATAAATAAAACTGAATAAAACTGACCGTATTAACGCTTGTTTTGTTTTTCAATCCCGTCTCCTTATCCGATTCGGTTTGTTTATTAAAACCTCTTGGGCAGTTACGAGCGTAATGGAAGCCCCTTCCAGTCGCCCCACACACGTGGCAAGATTTCGGCGACGGAGATACAGATTGCTTTTCGCTTTTGCTTAGATTTTTGTTTCGATAGAATGATTCACTCTTTAAAGTTTCAGCTTGCTGCGCCTTATAAAGTACTTTCGTTTCGTGGGGATGAAATTTATGATTATTTATTTCCGATAATGATTTCTCGCGAGATGAGAAAAATAATTCGCATTCTCGCCCTAATTGGGTCGGATTGAACCATGTTTTTCCTTCGCGAACACTTATGTATTCTTTTGTTTTGAAATCTAACGTGTCATATAATTTTTCTGCAACAATTAAATCACATAACTTTTTATAGTCCTTCTCTATTTCTCGAACCTGACAATAATGTTCGAATGTTGCCGTTAATCTTGATGCAAATATGGGATTCGTCTGCTAAGCGTTGAGCATGTTTAAAATTGTGCAGAATTTCTCGAGCTGTCGGCTGAAATTCAGCTAAAAATAAAGCTTTACGTTTTTCGTAATCCGACAATTCTTCTTGATTTGCATACGTTAAAAGATTATTAGCTTTGACCCCTAACAAATTAATGACTATTTCTGCTTTTAAATCTGTTGGGACATCTTTTGTTGCAAACGCTTTTTCCAAGGAAGCGAAAAACAAATGAAATGCCTCTGGTCTTTCAGGGACAGAGATTGTGAGCGTTCTTATGCTTTTAATCAAATTTTCAATGTTACTTTGCGCATTTCGTTTTTCGCCAGACATCGATTGACTTCTTAATTTTTCAAGTTCTATCTGTTTTTTGATTTGCTCTAATTTAAGGCGCTCTATTTCTAATAAACATTCCTCGTTAGTGGATTTAGGCGCTCGATCCTCCGTGATCGATTTTAAGAAGCCTCGAACATGTTCAGGATTGGTTTTAAAAACATCTGAATTCTCAAAATTTTTTCTTATATCGGCTTTTTTAGCATTATCTGGAACTTTCGCTGCTATTTTTTCAGCGAGGTCTTTTAAATCACTTTTATTTAAATTATTTAAGAAACTCATATTGTAGTGAAATATGAACAGCAAAAAGTAGTGCTATTGTGAGAACGAAAAATTTACAGTACCTGAGCCCCCATGGTTGTAGGAGGCGACGTCGAAATAAGACTGGAAGCACTCCTACGGTTCTCAATCACGTTTATTGCTCGGCTAAATATGACAGAAGAACTATTTACAAAAGAAAGGAGAGCTATTGCAGAACATGAATAAGCGGGGTTGGTATCAGGGATAGGTTTCCTTATCACACAGGAGCCACTGGCCACCTTCTCGTGGTCGTTCTGGAGTCGAATCGCCTACGCGCGATCAGAGAGCTACGTCCGACATCGCTCCTACGCGAGCGTGGTCTCGTTCGCATCTGCTGCCTTGAGCTTCTAGACTCTGATAACCTGCGGCTGCTGTTAACGTGAGGTTGTGATGCCATGTGCTGGAGGGTTGCGCCTCTTGATTACCACATATATATATATATATATATATATATAATGTATTGAGATTTTTTCTTGAACTTATAAAAGCAGTATTAAAATATGGTTCTTCTGAAGCAATAAGTTTAATTAAATTAGTTCGGGTCGGACTGGGTCAACTTTTCCGAACTTTTCTTAAAACTTCGACAAAACTTTCTTAAAACGAAATTGTCTAGCGTTTCTCAAATTTGCTCATATTAAATAGAGCAAATTTGAGAAACGCTAGACAATTAATGTCCATTCTCTTTCACAGATGGCGCCATCACCGCACGCTTTCGAAAGCGAAAATCAAGCTGTATTCCAGCTTGACAGTTCAGATGACTACTGCAAGCTTGCTGCAGGCTTAAAATGAATTGAACTGTCAAGCTTGTATTAATACGTAAAATTCAAAGAAATGTCAAGCTTGATTTAAGCTTATGTGCAGTCTGGTATGATCGCCATTACACTAGTATTATCTTATACATTAGACAAAATAAGAGAAGTTTCAAATATCATTTTATTTTTGTACGTTTAATTACGTACATACATATACACTAACAGTTCTCTCACATAACTATTATGGAAATAGTGCAGCTTGTTTTCACTGTAACAAAAGGCTGTGTAATTTATACAGACAACCGAGTAAGCACTATATCATTTTTACTCTCTTGATCAAATTTTTAATGAATATAGTTAAACACAATAGGATGGTTCTTTCTAGAACAGATCAAACAGTGCAATTCACTACACCAACTTAGATTTTCTTCAAATATTATATAGATTATTTATAGGCTAAGATAACCACAAATCTCAATTTTGCAGGTTCTAGGATAATTAATTATCGAGAAATTAACTATGCAAATTGTTATGTTTTCTGCAAGATACGCCATTTTTTCTCTGAATTTCTTAAATAACATCTTAACTGTAGGAATTACTGAAGTGAAAATTTGTTTTTTGGGGCAAATATTTAAGCTGATTCCAAAGTTTTATAAAAATTTGCGACTCTTCTACAGTTTATGCATGAGCATTGCATTTACCAAAAAAACATCATGACTTTTTTCAGCATGTTTGATGAGAAGCACAAGTTATAAATTTTATATGTTTTTAAGATGACATGCCACTACACCCCCCCCCCCCAAAAAAAAAAAAAATTATTACATTTTCATGCGACTTTTCCTATATTGAGTCTAGTAATAAGTTTTAAAGAGCGTGTGAAAGAAATAAATATGCAATAATACCTTTATTCCTCAAAATAATCTCCATTATTTTCCAGCACCCACCGTCATCGGTCAGATAACGAACAGATGCAAACAGGATAGAAGGATTTATCTTTTGATGCTATTAAGTCATCAATGGATTTTCGTACTTCTTCCACTGTGAGGAAGTGAACAGAAGACAAGGTATTGATCACTGAACGAAACAAATGATAGTCCGGCGATAACCCGGTACATCGAAAAGTAAGGCTGACAGAATGAGCATAAATACTCTGTAATTGGTGTTGTCGCGTTTAAGGGGTCAGTTACGAATTCAAAAGAAACCCCACTCTCAAAAATAAAAGGATTTCGTCACCCACAAGTTCAAAAGAAGATTGACACCGCACCCCGCACCTTCATTCTAATGACGAAGCTGAATTGAGGGGTTGTTAAAAAAAATGAATGGTCTTTCCTGGTCAAATGAAGGTAAGTTTTATAAGCTGTTTATTTTCTATAATAGAATATACTTTGGACTTTAACATGACGTCTGTTCTATCCCTGAATATAGTGTAAGCACTTTAGCTTGGCACCATGTGTTTAAAAAGTGCAGCTGTTTATTTAATGTCAATGATGTTTCTTATGTTAATTTTTTAAGAACTGAACTTAAACTAGTTTAATTATTTTGGGTCCCCAAAAATTTGGGGCCCTAGGCCGAAGCCTAGTTGACCTTTGTGGTAATTAGGCACTGCTCATAGAAATTAATCTTTCAAAAGAATTTTGTGTAACTCTTTCAATAAGTTACTTTCAGGTTGATTGTAACAAAAAAGGAGGTGCAGGATTGTATGTCAACAGTGTAAAAACAAAAAAATTTAGCATCCCAAAGGAAATCGCTTTTAAGTTATCCCAGATACGTACAAACTAGAAAAATAGCGTTCCATAATAGTTAGAATAGATCGTACATTCATAAGTAGAAACAGACATCACCGAAATATATAAAATGTATTCAGGGCCGGTCGTTAAAAAAGATGCTTTCGTCAAAATCTAAAATCCGAAGTTTTTCTCATTTACAATCTAGACGTCCCTTCCCACTTCGCGCTTCTATACTTTCGCAGCTTCACTCTATTGGGTCATTCCACGTCAAATCAAATGGAAAATAGGAAAAAGTTCACCACGCCATTTCAAATTTTCCTCCAATTTGGTGTAAATGATTTATAGGCTAAAATAATCACAAATCTCAATTTTGCAGGTTCTACGATAATTAATTACCGAGAAATTGATTATGCAAATTTTTACGTTTTCTGCAACATACGCCATTTTTTCTCTGAATTTCTTAAATAACTCCTTAACTGTAGGAGTTACTGAAGTGAAAAATTATTTGAGGGGGTAACTCTTTAAGCTGATTCCAAAAACTTTATCAAAATTTGCGTATTTTCTATAGCTTATGCATGAACATTACATTTGCTAAAAAACATCATGAATTTTTTTCTGCATGTTTGATCAGAAGCACATGGTTTAAATTTTTATATATTGTTAAGGTGGTATGCCATTACATTAAAAAAAAATTCATCTTGAATTTCTGCTCAGAAGCTGAGCAAATAATTTATTAAATTTTCATGTGGCTTTTCATATATTGGGTCTAGTAATAAGTTTTAAAGAGCGTATCAAAGAAATAAATATGCAATAATGCCTTTATTCGTCAAATTGATCTCCATTATTTCCCAGCACCCGCCATGAACGGTCTAATAGCGTACAGATCGTCAGGAGGGGTATGACGGGTGTAATGTATTGAGTCCGGTGAATGGTGTATACGCCATTTGGAAGTCGGCACTGACAAGCACGAATTAATAGATAAAACTTCGCACAAGTTTTATCAAATTTTGCCCCGTTTTACCCATTTTTGCAAAGGCATATACTTACTTAATGTAAAACTTACTGTGAATTAATTCATAAAGGGTTAATTCAATCTTATTTAGAAACATCTGAAATATATTATGATTTTGGTTCTCAATTAATTTAGGTAAAAACGAAGAAAATGAATACAGCTTTTTTTTTGTAAATGAAAAATTCTATATGGGATTTGATACAGTAAAATCCCGCAAACTTCTCCCGTACAATCCGGTGTACGCCTGCCTCTGTTTCGTGTGTGGGTGAAAAATGGCGCTCACCCCACTCTGCTTGTTATTTCAAACAGGGTAGAGGAAACTCTCTTTCTTCTTTAACCGTTTTTAGACTAAGTAGCTCAACCTGGACAAAAGGAAGTGCATTTTTTACAGAACCCCTATTTTACACCCACTTTTCCTGACCAGATGCGTAATCAATCACTCAGTTCTTTCCCCCAAAATTATACGAAAGCGGCCTAAACCCAGAAAATCGATCGTAAACGTCCATTTATTGGTAATAAAGCATTACTGGGAAGTTTTGGAGCACCCGGCGTATACCCCTGGTATCCCAGTTCAAAGAAAAGCGATTTACGAGATTTATGCCTTAGCCGGGATGGTGGGGTTCAAAAGAGGGACCCTCTAAAAGATAACTGACTTGTCTTTCCTGGTCAGGCACTCTATCTTTTCACATGTCGTCATAGCAAACCTAAAGTTTATTGCTCTTCTCCCCCTCATCCCCCGTTGTTCAGAGAGGGGGAGAACAGTTTTCACTTAGAGAACGTTCCCTCACACTCTCCCCGGTGCTCAAAAGAGTCCCCTCTTGCTACCCCCCCCCCGTTGGAAACAAGATGGGAAACAAAAATAATTACTGCTTGCTCTGCATGGTTTAGGTATCGTCTTGCCGAAAACCAGGAAGAACGAGAATGACTGATTACAAATCCAGTCACTAAAAATCGGGGTTGAAACGGGGGCTGTCTGTAAAATATTAATGTGTCTCTTCAGGTCTATTCTGGGGGTCTGGAAGGAGTCTTGTTTACGTAAAAAGGACTTTCATGTTCGGCCACATAAACGGAGGAAGTGACCGCTACATGACAGAGGTCAATGGGATCGTTTTTGTATAAACTTGGGTGTTTTGAGGGTGAGAAAACGTCAAGTTGTCCCTTCTCTTTGTACGATGGTGGGTGGAGGGTTTTTTCCCCCTGTTTTTCTATAGGGTAAAAGACACTCGACAAGAGCGATCTATTTGTCTGCAATCAGAAAATACACAAATTAAACTTATATAAATATAAAAGAAAACATGTTACAAAATCTCTGAAACGCTTTGCTTTTTAAGGTAATTTTTATTTTATTCAAATTTATTCTTTGCAACTTTGATGAATTTATACATTGCTTTCTTGCTATTCACTTTGCGACAATGTTCTAATTCAGAGCACTATAAATTCATCAAAGTTGCAAAGAATAAATTTGAATAAAATAAAAATTACCTTAAAAAGCAAAGCGATTCAAAGATTTTGTAACATGTTTGTAACATAAAGTTGAACATGCAACTTGAATTGCAGCATGACATTCAGTCATGCTGCAATCAGAATTCATGTATGATGAATTTCTTGCTATTCACTTATCATATCCAATAAATTAGCAAATTGATTAAAATTAGACTTATTACAAGATGTTAATAAAAAAGTTCATATACAATTAACAGATTTACTTGTTTCTTAAAGAGAATTTTATATTGGGTTGGCAAAAAAGTAATTGCGTTTTTCTGTATATCAATATTTTGTCTGGCCGAAACTACTGATGGTAATAATACAAAATTTGGTATGTACTTGAGTTCTTTAATATCGATGCTAGGTTAGAGAACATTTTCTAAAATTCATAACCTTATGCTTGCAAAAAGCTCTTTTGAAATATAACGCGTGATGTCGAAGATAAAAGGGACAAACTTTTTTTGTTTTAAAATACGGTATTTATAAATACATGCAATTCAATTTTAGGACATTTTTTATATAGTGCTCCAGCCATATTTTATAAACAAACAAACAAACAAAAAATTATTAGTAAAATTCTTACTTTAAAATGTAACAAATATGAATCTATATTTTTTTTTATTTGAAATTAAAAACTCTTTAAAAATGTATTTCTTTAAATTTCTCTTTCTTTCTCGCCAATTCAATAGTGGGTTTGTTCTAGTAAAGCGGCTTTTTAAGACTTGTTAAGTGAAAATCTTATTAAAATGTTTAAAAGAAAATTTTTAATTGGCAAGTAGCTGGAAAAATAGTTCAGAAGGACCCAAAAAGTGGAAAAGTTAGAAAGTTTCAAAGAGTAAAAAAAGGAGTGATTGCTTTCATTTTGTCAAACAAAATCAAATTTCGCTGTCGGAGCACAACCTGGCCACGACTTCGATAAAAAAAAAATTAAGTTCTGCAATATAATTTTTTATATTTTTTCTGAAAAATTAATCATCTAATTTATGCTGTAACGGGTCATTACTGTATGGTCAACCTAGGAAACTGGTAAAGATTACAAACATTTTGAGGTGAATTTGAAACTTTTATACCCCCTTTAACTCGCTAACCAATCAATGTAAAAACTGAAGAGACCCCCCCTCCCTTTTTTTGAATTTTTTTTCCCCATCAATTAATTTCAAGTTGCCTGTTAAGATAGTCTTGCTAGAGAGTGATAAAATATTCGACGCAACACGAAAATAGGAAGTTACTGAAATTGTCAGTGTTATAAAGTACTGGGCACTAATAACATATATTATAATACTATTATTAAAAACATGTTGTTGTCTGTGATTATGGCAACATTACTTTAGGGCGATCTGCCAAGGGGGGGTGCCTTCGTAGGAGGACTTTCTAAGGGGTTCTAACGCGTATTCGCGTTACATCTGGAGAAAACCTACCAAAACTCCAAACCGTTAGATCGACACCGTTAGTGATGGGACCCGAACCCGGGACCTTCACACTTCTCCATTGTCCGTGGCATAACCACTGTGCCATGGTGAGGCTATTAAAAAACATGATTGAATGAATTCAACTATTCACACACAGTGGCGTACCCAGGAATTGATTTTGGGGGGTGCATATCGTCATTACCATGAAAGAAGTAATGTACCACTTGCGGAATTTTAAAGAATATGCTATTATGGGCCCCATATAGGGGTTTGACTCCCATCCACCCATCGCATCCACCGGTATAATAAACAATTTTATAGCATACTGAAATCTTTCAAATTAATCAAGTTTTCAAGTTTTAGAAAACTTAAGATGAGCACCTCAAAATAAATACATGGGCGGCCCAAATTACCACCCATGTACACGTTTTTTGTTTCTCCCTTTCAAACCTGTTCACGAATTAATACAATTTTTATCAAGTTATTAAAAGTTACAAAATTGGAGATCATAGGAAAAAGTAGTAAAGATACCATAAGAACGAAAATTCGTATTTACCAGAACCGACGGACTCCAACATCAGTGAAAATTCAATAAAAGATTTAATGATTAAAAAAAAGATGATGATTAAGAAAAAGATTGAAACGAATTTAAAGTTATGAAATTATGAGCTTAGCAATTCGAGCAAAAGAAAATGGATTGAACGAGATTTCCTGACTTCTCTCCGTTTATGGATAGGAAATCAGAGATTATTACTAACTGCTCGGAATTGGGTGGGGGGGGACATCTTCCAAAGAAATAATATAATATTACATAGATAGTCTATAGGGATGCACCCTCCCCTTCTCTCTTCTCCTGCAAATTCTGACCATTGGCCTCGGCCTCATGAACACAAAGGCACATTTTTAGAATCATCAAAGACTTTCTATTAATTTTTCAAGAATTCACTTGGTTGGAATCATGTTTCCCTTTCATGATGAAAAAAATATTTTGGGAAAAAATCGGGGTTCCCCCCCCCCCACCTGAAATATTTCAATTTTGAGAAATCTTGGGGGGTGCATATGTCCCTTTGCACCCCCCCCCTGGGTACGCCACTTCACACAAGTCCTTATTTTATCTTCAGGTACTCACATATGTATGTCTAATCATACGCAAAATATATACACGTATATTTTTAGAAGACTTTTGAGAGTAACACTAGTTAGTAATAATTTAAATCTAATAATGAGAAATGGTTTAATTAATTAATAATTTTATGAAGTTTTCTTGACGATGTTACTTTAAGAAAAATTGAAGTATTAGTTTTAGTTTCTGTGATACACTATCAAACTTTTTATTGCATAAAATGTTATGTTAAATTAAAGTGTATGAATTATTTTATTCTTAAGCTTAAATTAATATTCTTAAGCTGTATTTCTGTATTAATAGAGATAAAAAAATACGGATTTTCTCTAATTTTTATATCATTTCTTGTGTAAAAGACCTGCTTGAGTCAGTACAGACTTAGGAAATTTTTGTTCGTGCTTTTTCTTGATCAAAACCCCTGCCTCGATTTGATTATAAAATGCATTTGAAACACTTTAGCACAGCTGTATAAAAATACGCAAAAAAGTAAAATAAAACCATTTTGAGCAAATTGGAGGGTGAGTAAGGGGACAGAATTAAAGGTAGAAATTGAAAAATTTGAAATCCGGTGCCCCATTTAAAAGCTTATCGGTAGGTTGAAAAAATAGATAATTCTAATATCGTGATTGATTTATATAATGGCGTAAACAGTCCGCGTTGATGCTATTAAATTCTAAACATTATGTTACATTAAAATTCGTCAAAAATTTCCTAATTTTTATAATTTTTTCGTTTTTATTTTAAAAGAGGGCGAAATGACTGTTTTATCATTTGCCAAAATATCAAAAAGTTATGACGGATAGAATTCAAGATGCGACAGTTTTAAAATTATTTTACGAAAATTTTTGCCAAATGCCCTTTTTAAATAAAAATTTCCTAAAAATCTGCAAATTATACTGCATATTCAGAAAAACTCTTTTTAAAAGAAAATTTTCTTCTCTGTCCGATGATGTAAATGTCGTTTTGCTGCGAGCGTAATTACCACCGTTATTACTAATTAGGTGAGAAAAAATGTGAAAAATCGCATAAAACATAAAAACAAACATTGTAGGTCGAATTTTGTAAAAAGCGCTTCGAGGTGCACAACTTCATGAATACCAAATTTGGGGTTTCTAGGTGTAGCCGTTTGTCCGTAACGCCAACGGCAGACAGAAAGACAGACCACACACACACAGAGATATCTTCTTTTAAAATAAGTAGAGATTAGCATTAGGATGCTATTTCGATCAATCCCAGGTTTTTGTCTACGCGACTTTGTAGACATTTTTGTAGACATGAACTGTCACGGTGAAGATCTTTTGAAATGCGTTTGCCTGATAATATGGAGATTGGGGGGGGGGGAGATTAACATCTTGGAAGTCGCACAAGATTTGTCATTTTTGATAATGGGTCGCCAAGTTTGCTGCCAAAAAATAACTTCAAAACGAACCAAGCTTGGCGATTTCTTCCGAATTTGGCTAGAAACAAGGAAAGTATAGTTAAAATATGCCTGGCGAAGATTGTAAAATAGTGTTAGTAGGCGATTTTAATAAGATTTCAATTCGAAACATGTGTTTTATGGAACAAGAAAGACAAACACGGCACACTCAATACACTGGCATGCACGAGTTTCAACGCTTCCAAAAGAACTAGATGAAAACTGAAGTGAACAAATTAGCGATAAACGCACCAGTTAAGGAAATGAAAGACACTCAATTATTAAAACTACTTTAATTGGCAACCTCAATTAAATAAATAAGTAATGGAATGCTTTCCTTGCATGTAGTTCAAAATCGCCATTTTAATTCTAAATTACGGTTGACACATAAATACAAAAAATCTTCGTGGTAACTGCATATGTTTAATCATTGCCACCTTGGCGAGAGTCGGGCGTCAAAGTAGGAATCAAACCAAGAAAGACAAACACGACACATTCATGGATTATGGTGCACATTTTAAATATTATTTAAAACGGTGAAGTACAGCTGGGATATGCTTGGCGAAGATTGTAAAACAGTTTTAGTAGGCGAGTATAAGATAAGTTTCGATTCCAAAGATGTATTTTATAGAACAAGTGAGAAAAAAACCTAAAACCGGAGTTAAAATCTAATGTGGACAACACAAGACTTCCTTGCACGTCTATTAAATCAATAATATTTTCGGCGCACTTATACTAAACTTTACTGTCTTTGAAAGCGATAAAATACTGCTGTAATACTAAGGCTTAGCGATTTCTAGCCAAATATTTCCGATATCGCCCAGCTCTGTTCAATTTGAAAAATTTGTTTCTGACATTTAATTTGACGATATTTCGCAGAAAGTCGACAAGCTTGAGATAGTTTGCGAGATTTTGAAGATAGCCAAAATAGTCATTCACCACATTCTTTCAATGAATTGAATGTATCCATTTAAAGTCATTTAGGTGATCCTGTAAACAAATTACCCAGTCCATTGCAATAAAAAAAAAGAGATGCACAGTTAGATGTTACGATAGTTCTAAATACAAAATTTGAACATTCTACAGGTAAAAGTTTTAGAGTTATGCGAAATACAAAATTTTTTTCTTCAAATTGGGCGATATTTCGGGTATATGGTGCAATTTTACCAATCGGGCCTGTAATGTTTGTGTCCCTCCTTTAATTGCGCAATAGCCTAATGATTCAACTGTATTCCTACGACGTAATCAAAATTCGCGCTTTAAAGGGAATCTTCAAGAAATTTCTCCTGGCTTATGCGACACCTATAAATATGGACGCCCCTGTCGAGTCATTCTTGCGGTAAACTGCGAGCGATACCGACGTCAAACAGGGTGTTCTGCCCACTGCATTAGCCTGAGAATTTTGCTGTTATAAGCAATATTTTGCTTGATTCGAGAAACTCGTTTGCGAATGCTGTGTTTATGATTTTCCTCAAGTATTTCCACTGAATTTTAGCTTGTGGAACTGTTTTATTTTATGTGTGAATTACAGCATCTGTGAAAGATTCTGTACTCAGCGGACTGCAGTTACTGGCCGTTAGTTCCCGTGAATTTTGTACAGCTGATTGTTCGACTAAATTCTAGAAGGAATAAAGTTCGAGTACCATCTTGACAAGTGGACTTTTTAATAGAACTTTCAACATATATTGCACTTTAGAAAAACGAACACAAGAATCAATCATAGTTTTCTGCAACACTAGTTTGTTCACGTGATTGCAAAAAATAATTCTTATACATTACGATCTATGGACGAAAATCATTTAAAATGAGCTAGAGTCTATATGGTGCATTCTAAGAAGTTCAAATTGGTTATGTATATTGTAGGTCATCGTCACACAACATGTATAGATTTTGCTGAGTATAGGACTTATAGTTTTTTGACAGGGCAACAAATCGTTGTTGTTTTACATTATGGCCCATGTACAGAATTCCTGAAAGAGCGCTAGTGTCTATAGGCTGCATTCGGTTGAGCCCAAATTGGGTATGTATATTATACGTCACGGTCTCATGATCTGTATAGATTTTTGAATGTGTAGAGCTGATAGTTCTTTCACAAACTCGCAAGAAGTAATTCTTAGATATGTCGGCTTAAGGACGCACATCATTGAAAGTGAGCTAGTGTCTAAATGGTTCATTCGAGTGACATCAAATTAGGTGCGCATATTATAGGTCACTGTCTTACATACTGCATAAATTTTAGCGAGTGTACGCCTTACAGTTTTTTATATGGACACAAAAAAGTATTCTTATACATTCCGGCCTATACACTCAAATCATGTGCAATCAAATTAAGTGCACTAATGCCTGAACACTAGATCCGACTGATTTGAATGAAATTTATTTAAACGCATGGTATCAAGTGTTCGGAAAGTCGAGTGGAGTCACTCCAGAGTTTTATTATTATAGATGGACATAAATTTGTTTTGTAATGAATGTGAAAATATTATTTAACTGGATGTTGGCTGCTTTTTTTTGCGCTGCATTGAAGGGATAAGACAGTTGCTTAATTTTAGTGGGAGTGCTTCCCTAAAAAGATTTTAGTATCCTCTAAATATGGTAGATTATCTATTGATACAATAATAAATGGCGATCTTTAGGCGGCTCTACCCCCTCTTCCGTATAAATTTCTGTTTAAAACCTACAGCCAAGCTCCCTGACGGGGTAGAAGCGCAAAATTTCGAAGCTTTGTCGAGCACAAAATAAAAATTTTCTTCGGGAAATTGGGAGTTAAATTGAAAGGAGGGGGGGATCTATAACTTTTTATTTTAGTCAGTTTTTTCTTTTATTGTTATTGATATCAAAATAAATGTGTTTTGAATTTGAAATTATATTTTTTGGGAGGCAAGCTTAGATTTTTAAAACAATTATTTATGAAAGCTTCAGAAAATTATTTTTATTAACATTTTCTAAAATTTAAGTCTCCTTAAAAATGCCAATTTATTCCATCTATAATTTATCATTCAGCATTCTGATATTTATTTAAATCTTAATATTACAAGCTAATCCATAATTAGAGTCAGGGGCGCACTTAAGGAGTGTGCCGAGGGGTCCCGGCCCCCTCCCTAAATTGTAAAACATTCACTGAAAACCTGCCAGTTTAAAAAATTAATAATAACGCCATTAACAATGAGATTTTAAATATACCGTAACTTAGAAACGTTATAAGCGCCAATATACGCCACTATTTTTTTGTATTATAATAAGGGTTACTGGATTGAAAACTATTACTTCACCGCTCTGACCATGTAGCTGGAGGTCGCAGGTCAAGATTTCCCCAACACGTGCAGGGGTCATAAACTTTCGATCACCGACACGAGCTTCCGGGGAGGAGTTTTTCGAGGGTGGCATAGATTGGAGGGGGGAGGGGGGGTTCTGCTTCGGACGGGACTCGTTTATTCAGATTTTTCGAAAGACTGATAACAGAGAAGTAATTTTTACAGGATCCCTCACTCCGGAGGAGAGCGGAGTGGAGATACTGTCAAAATGTAGGTTCAAAAGGTCTTTTCGGCAAAATGATAACTACACGCTCTGCATTGCTCTTTGAAAGCAGCTGCAGAAGTGAGTTGGTCAAAAGCAATAGCAAACGGACTTTCATTGTCGCGAATGTAAATTCTAATAATTTACTGTAATGGAGATTTAGTGAATTAGTGAATTCTGAAGCTTTTAAAAATGTCAATCTAGCAGTTTGTTAATAATTATCATGAATACTAATACTAATAATATTATTGGCTTACTTTTTTGTATGCGGTAAGTAAAAAAAAAAAAAAAAAATCGTGAATGATAAAAACCACCAAATGCCGGTCTTTGAATTAAGCTTAGAATAACAATAAATGATTAAAAACGTATAAATATAACTGAATGCCCTGAAGGGTTCATATAATTTTCAAGTACGGGACAATAATTATGGCTAAGTGTTTTACCGGAGATTTAATCTATAAATTTTCATTTTTAACCTAGAACTCATGTTTAACTTGTTCCTTCTTATCTCATATTGAAAAGATGAACAGTGTTTCTTCCCATATTGATTTTTGGAATCTCCGCTTTGCTCAGAGGCTGATTTACAGTAGGGCATTCCGGGCAAGTACCCTGGGTCTCCATTTTCTAGTCGTCCCCCCACCTCCCCAATTTTCCACCTGCTATCGAAATATCAACTAAAATTATGTTTCAAACACTTTAAAGGACTGATTTCTACCTGATAATCGCAGTAAATGTCTGATTATCGAGTTAAATCTATTAAAATTATTCAAATTTTAATTTAATCAATTTACTTTTACATTTTTTAAAGAATAAAGGTAGTTGCAATTTATGTAAAAATGTATGAATTTAATAGTGTCTAAGATAACTAATAGCGGGTTTGTCAAAAAAAAAATAAATAAAATAAAAAAAATAGGGGAGATTCTTGTCATTTTTCTTTCATAAATTTTTAAATTTTAGAAAGAGGAAAATTGTAAAAAAATGTCTGGAACATTGATTTCTTTTTATTTTTTATTCTTGTGGTTTTTTTTCAGAGAAAAGAATTTCATTCAATCGAAATATTTCATGCTAGTAACCTAAGGAATTCCTGAGCAACATGATTGTCGTGTTCGAAAATTTAATGTAAAATAAATGTTTATGCATGGGTGATTTGAGAGTGAGCAAATTAGATTCAATATAAAGTATAATTTACAGTAAGCTTTTGTGTAGGGGCCCTCACAAGTACCTGTACCCAAGTCATCAACTATGCAAATCTGTCCCGGGCGGTAGCTCAGTGCTCAAAGCTGTACGTACGCATTCTCTGTTTTCCAGAGGAGCATTGTACACATTGCTTGAAAGGAACTGAGATGACAGAAAGGGAGACTTTTCCGCAGGACCAATCCTAGCGTGAGCATGATGGTGCACAGCACGTGGGCTGTCAAGTGTAAGGGCGGCGGGGAAAAAAATTAAATCCTACTGTTTGTGAAAAGGGGAGCGAATTTTTAATTTGCACATGGGTGGCTGACGATCTAGAATATGTTTTGCTTCGCCGAACAGGTTAAACCTAGGTTCAATGGTAGATCCCAGACAGCACATAAGCTTAAATCTAGCTTGACATTTCTTTGAATTTGACGTATTAATACAAGCTATACAGTTCAATTCATTTTAAGCTTGCAGCAAGCTTGGAGAATCATTTCAACTGTCAAGTTTGAATACAACTTGATAACTGCTTGATTTGGGAAGCCCCATCCACATAACAAATAATTCATCATCAGTCATAAATGTACTTGACCACAGAATTAAAAAAAAAAAAAAGATTCTATATTTCCAAATATAGGAATTCTTCAAAATAAAATACAACTAGCTGGAACCCGTCGAATTCGACGGTCACTTTATTCACTGTAATATACAAAAATAAATGGGAACGATCAAGAATGTCACCAAGGTCTTGAACAAAACTAACAGGAAAAATCAAAGAGCGACGCGGACGGAACATGACTTGTGACAGAAAGTAAACAAAAGAAAAAAAACACTCAAAATACTAGTGTTAAACAATAAAGTAAATAAAAAACTTTGTAAAAAACACACATAAGATGTTATAGGTAAGAAGATACGCACGTTTCAACCAAAAATTGTTTTGGCCTTCATCAGTCCAAGCCCTTCCCTGTGTTGCTTGCGACGAAGGGCTTGGACTGATGAAGGCCAAAACAATTTTTGGTTGAAACGTGCGTATCTTCTTACCTATAACATCTTATGTGTGTTTTTTACAAAGTTTTTTATTTACTTTATTGTAAACAAAAGGATTCACGCCAGTTCTTAGCAACTGTACAATGACGATGAAATGATTGAAATCTTTAAAATTTGTTTTAACTATCTTTATTAAGTAAAAAAAAAGTAGAGTAGATATGAAATGACGAATGAGCAGTTACGAATTCTAATTGAGCATTTCATTGAAGACGATATTTTGGGTAAAGTCATCGACCACGATATGTCGAGGTGAATTCTCTTAAATGATCTTGACTGCCACAGCATTCTTTGATCTAACCATTGAAAGAGTGACATACAACATTCCATGAGAAAATACGGGTGCAGAAAGGTAAACGCCAAAAGTATGAAGCGAAAATAGTGAAAAATTTCGGAATTCTGCAAGAGACAAAAAAATCTAATCCGCCAAATGGCGATCGCGCGCTCCCTGCTTTATTTGCCTTTTCTGAAGCTACCCTCGATGGTAAAGATCCAGTATCAGACAGAAAACTGAAAAATTAAAGAAATAAAAGATAAATCGCTAACTAAAGAAGGAGTTTATGACTGCCGCCAATGTCGTTAACAAACCACAATGTATTTGTATGGAGAAAAGTTTGAAAAAAATCTGAAACACTTTCATATTTTAAATACTCACTAAAGTGCTGTATATTAAAAGCGTATCATAATCCATGCGCCGTCACTATTTTTCTTCCTTGTTTCATTAAATTGAAAAGTGTATCATTATTCATGGACGTGCCGTATTTTTCTTCCTTGTTCCACAAAACACTTCTTTGGAATCGAAATCTATAGCTGCTAAAACTGTTTTACAATCTTCGACAAGCATATTCCAACTATACTTCACCATTTTAAATACTGTTCGGAATGAGCATCATAATCCATGAGTGTGGTATACTTGTCTTTCTTGTTGCATAAAATACATCTTTGGAACTAATATCTATATTAAATTTGCCTACTAAAGCTATTTTACAACCATCGCCAGGCATGGTTCGGTTTTTAAGTTTTTTTTTTTGCCGGAAACTTGGCGATCAATTATAAAAAATCGCAAACCTTGTCCGACATATTCTCCCCCCCCCCTTCCGCGTTATGTGGCAAAGATTTCCACCGTGACAGTTCATCTCTACAATACCTGTCTACAAATCATATTGGCAGAATCGAGTAGACAAAGTCTGGGCGTGAACGAAATAGCACCCTAGTGCTAATAAGCGATAAAGCGCTAAAATATAGAAGGCTTTTTATGACAGCAAAATGTATTTAATAAACCACAATGTTATTTCTATGGCGAAAAAGTGCACATTTGAAGTTCCGCTACGCCTGATCCCTTCGGCTTTAAAAATTTTTCTCTTTAGATGACACATCTACGGACCAAGACCTTTTTTTAGACCTCTCAATCAAATTTTTACACATAGCTGTTCTTTCAATTTAGTGGATACCAGAAAAACATGTTTCAAATTAATATATAGAAAAAATTAAGGAAATATGCGATAAAGCGCCAAAATAAAGAAAGCTTTTATGATTTCCAGATGTATTTAATAAACCGCAATGTTATTTCTATGGCGAAAAACTGCACATTTGCCATTTCGCCATGTTTGATCTGTTCGACTTTTTCTATTTTTCTCTTCTGATCACACAACTACAGGCTAAGGTATTTTTTCGGCACTTTAAAAATTCTCTTACACATAGCCGTTCTCTAAATTAGTGGATACAGTAAAAACACGTTCCAGATTAACAGATAAGCGATAAAGCGTCAATTTTTTTTTTCTAATGGGCAGGCACTGGCCACAAGCCTTTGCCATCAACGGCCCTAGTTACTGTCCATTTTATTATGGGAGCACCCAGTGGGCGGACAGCACTACCCCCTATGAAGGGACGGACAAGTTAACATCCATGCCCAAGCCGGGATTCGAACCCGGACCCACGGCGTGATAGAATGGTTCTCTAGCCACTACACCACCTGGGCGGCTAAAGCGTCAAAATAAAGAAGGCGTTTTTATCTGCCAACAATGAGTTTTAATAAACCACAATGTTATTTCTGTGGCGAAATATTACCAGTTTTGGCGAGTTATCGCCAAGTTTGTCTTCAAAAAATAAGTCTCCAAGACTGAACTCAATTTGGCAATATCTGCTATACTTCGTGAGAATTCGGCCAAAGCCTTTTAGTTTAGAATGCGATTAATTTATCTCTTATTCTAATCAGAATTTAGAACAACACATTTATTATCACTGCACACTGTTGCCACATTTGCCACACAACATTTATAAACGGATGCAATTTCTAACAAATATTTTTCAAAATAATTCAAACCTTACGGAGCTTACACATATCAATCGTCTGCCAACAATGGGGTTAATAAACCACAATGTTATTTCTATGGCGAAAATTTGTATCTTTTCCGTTCCGCCACGCCTAAACCGTTCGACTTTTTCTGTTTTTCTCTTTTGATGGCACATCTACGGGCCGGGACCTTTCTTCAGACACCTCAACCGAGTTTTTGCACCCAGCTGTTCACTGAATTTAGTTGCCGAAAGAAAAACATGTTTCAAAATAATATATAGATTATACTACGAAATTGATTTCAAAATCAGTCGTTTGTTTCGATTTTGGCCGATTTTGCCCAACATGAGTGTCGCGATATTGAAAGTTTAAAACGTGTGCTGCTTTTAAGTTTATATTATGCTTATTTCCCTATTAGTAGAGTCTATAAATCACACATAACATTATTTTAATTTTGATTCATTCCATGGAAAAAAAGGAAAGAAATCGGCATCGCGCACTGATCGATCTCGCCAGAAAACGGCGTGAGAACCATGACAGTCACTTCAAACTTTAGTCGTGCCAGCGCGAGGCAGATGTGCGGAACGGTTAGGACGCTGGCCTCCCAACCCTTAGGTCCCGAGTTCTATCCCAGCCGCGGACGCTTGATGGAAACACATAAAATTAACTTGAAATTTCAGCATAGAGGGAAAAATGCGTGGAAAAATAAAATATGTGAGGCGAGTTCGCCGACGGGTGCCCCGTGTATTTAAGAATTTTTTTTTTTTTGAAAAAATTTTTAAGTTTGAAATTAAGCTTGCTATGTCGAAATTAAGCTTGAAATTAAGCTTGCGATGTCGAAATCAAGCTTGAAATTAAGCTTGCTATGCGAGCTGGGCAAGTGTAAACTTGAACACTTGATTCAAGCTTGCATTAAGCTTACACGCTTGAAATTTTCAAGCTTAATTCAAATTTATTGACTTGATAAATCAAGCTTGCTACAAGTTTGATGCAAGTTTGCTGTGCTGTCTGAGATTAAACTCCTTAACAACTCGGCAGATTTTGGTTCAAGAGAGAAATGACTCTTAGATTCGCCACTGCTTTTTAATGGGAGAAAAAAAATTGAATTGCTGAACTACTTGTAAAAGCAAAATACACATGAAAATAAAAATAGAGAAAAAATTCCATGTTTGCTCCCTCCCTTGTCGTATTAAAGAAGTAATCTAGAATAAATAAAGTATTCGTTAAAACGTATTTTAATCGATACTATTATTTATTCAATCTTATTTCAAGGATTAGATTGCACTGTAAGACAGCTTGTCTCTCTGTTCAATAAAAACTTCATTTTTTTTATATTTTCATTTATGTATATAAAAAAAAGGGTGTGTGTTTTCTGTATTCCCGCCCCACCCCAACTGTAAATTTCAGATTTAAAATATATATTTTCGCGATTTATTTTGAAGAATAAGTTAAGATAAATATTGTGATAATTTTCCATTGAGAAACATTTTTTTTCATTGACTGACAAAACTCAAACAGTTAGCAGAGATCTAAGTGAAACTAATATTTATAGTTACATATATATATATTTCAGGGTTTGCAGTTTTTTATTTGTATGCAAAAATAAAACATTGCATAGGTGTTCCAACTTTTCTTTCCCCCTTCCCTAATCCAGAAAAAAAATTATAGCTTGCTGCTGGACTGTTCTTTGAAGTGACAACCAAAAGTTATCATAAACAGACTTTCAATTCCGGGAATTAAAAATCGTATAATTTTCTGTAACAGAGATTTAGGAAATAATGAAGATTTAAAAAACTTCAAAAACAGCAGAGTTAATAATAATAATTACTATTATTAATAATATTTATTTTTTATTTAAAAATTATTATTATTATTTTTTTTAATTAAGAAATAAAAAGCCTAAAACATAGTTCTTCTCGAATAGTAATAGGATGCCCGCAGCGCGGATGACGGTCTTAAGTTTAGAATAAGAATAAATCATCGATTAAATACGTATAAATATAATTTAGTGCACTGAAGGATTAAAGAAAATTTCAAGCAGACGGCAATAATTATCGATAAATGTTTTATCGGAGCTGCGTCATTTCTTTCCTTTCCTTTTTAAAATCATTTTTAATCTTGAACTCAGGTTTAACCTGTTCTGTCTCGTCTCTTATTGAAATAATGCACACTTCCGCTTCTGTGACAAGTGTTGCTTCCAAGATAGATTTTTGAATACCTCGCTAGTGTCCGGAGTAGTGCTTAGGCAATCTCTTGGTTCCAGGTGAGCACTGGAAAAGCTTTCGAATTTCCCAAATTTTCCATTTCTTTTTTCTTCCCGAGCACGCCCTTTAAATTGAAATTAGCTCACTTTAAAATAGTGAAAAAAGATTTTAAAAATCCAATATAAAAAAAAAAGAAAAGAAAAAAAGAACTTTCTATAGCATTCTAAACATGCGATAGTATGTAAGATGGTTCTAGCCTTTTTAAATATTTCTTCTAAAGACAATTTGTAATTATTACTACTGATAAAAGAACTCTTAATATACCCTTGCTAGTTACTTCATTAATAATTGGAATTCATTGGAAAATACTGCACTTCAAATCTTTGGACGTACCACACACGACTTTCTCAATGACACTGGTTAAAGAAATTTATGAGTTACTGTTTTTCTCAGGCTTTTCCCATTCCCTCTTTAGAACGGGGGCCATCCTCGTGATATTTTCCGAGAGTCTCAGTCTAGATCTGCAGGGTCACGAAATAATCTTTCTTGAAGGGGGCTGAAATTGTTGGCGAACTTTTGGCGAGCGATGTGTGGGAAGTATCCGTTAGCCACACCCCTGGTCAAACGTAGGTATGCTCTCTTTTCAAGAGGCCTGTCAGAAGATCAGAAGGGTCATAAATTTCTTGTAATGATTTTCGCACGATCTAATAACGGGTCGGCTAGATATTGTTGCAGAAACCTCTGCTTGTTTCCTGGGTTCGTCGTTCTAAAGTCCAGTTGGTGTAGAAAGTTCTAGTAAAGTGTCCTTTTGTCAGGATGGAACACAAATTTTACTGCTTCTAGAACTTGCAAAAAAGTTGAACAAGCAGCTGTACAAAATTCGCAAACACAATCAATCAGTAATGTGCTTTTAACAGCCCGCTTAGATCAGAAGCTCTCACAAATGCTGTAATTCTCACACAAAATAAAACACTTTCACAGGCAAAAATTCAGTGAAAATATTCAAGGGATATCGTACACTTAATTTTATGGTGTTTTGTATCCAGACCCTAACAACTATGTACTCCTAAACAAGTCACAAGAACAGTCGGCATAGCCAGTCGAGAACGCCACATCTTATTTTAAAATAAGCTTAAATATTACATTTAATTCACACTCTTTCACATTTTCATACATTTTAATGGTAAGTACGAGCAAAACTAATTAGTATTTTTAAAACTTCAAGAGATTCCTTTAAATTGAAAATCGCTGATATCTGATTCAATATCCAAAAAGGTAGATGAAGCCATTTGCTTCTTCATCATAAAAATCGGACTCAGGATCTAATGAACTTTCACTTTCATAGACGGTATTGTCTTCAGTGCCATTCATGGCATTGCTGATACAACACTTTTTAAATGTT
This sequence comes from Cheiracanthium punctorium, assembly GCA_038373885.1. Taxonomy (NCBI): domain Eukaryota; kingdom Metazoa; phylum Arthropoda; class Arachnida; order Araneae; family Cheiracanthiidae; genus Cheiracanthium; species Cheiracanthium punctorium. Next base: position 103,407 of record JAWZYV010015127.1, on the reverse strand, counting down.
TTTACTATCACCTTACTTGGAATCCCCATTATGGCGTTGTAGATAAGGCACTCAAAACGGTATAAGGTTCAAGTGTGAAGGTCCCAGCTTCGGACCTGTTGCGCGACTGTCGATCAAACGGTCTGGAGTTTTCGGCGGTTTTCTCCAGATGTATCGTGGATACGCGTTAAAACCTCTAAAAAATTCCACCAACCCAGGCACCCCCTAGGCAGATGCCCTCCGTGTAGTCTTGCCATGACACAAAATCAAAACAAAACACACTTATTCGAAATTGACATGCACGCCTCTTTATCCCAAAAGGCAATGATATCGATTCCCCCTTTTTTTCAAATTGGTACCTTTTTTTTCATGTATGTTGAACACATCCACTCAATCTGGAGTTTTCTTAACCTATTCATGTTAACATCAAGTGGGCTTCAATACTGAAATCAATCCGTTCCGTAGGACAACCATAGACGTCAGTAGCGTACATAGTTTTCAATTTGGAAAGGCCCCGATACTGCATTTTAATGTCTTAAATAGCTGTTTTTTTGTTTTACATTTTCTGAGGGCGGGGTGGGCCCATGTGCCCCACCTGCTTAAATACGTCCCTGATAAACGTACTTTTCTTTTATATCATCCACAAGATTTTTGCTGCCACAGAGGCAGGTTTAAATTCAGCATGATGCTTAAAATTTTTCTATTTAAATCTGACCCTCGTATAAGCCGACTCTCATTGCAAAAAACAATTTTCCAATTAAAATTTTTCGAACACGCGAGTATATACGGTACATTTAAAATACCTTTGAAATAAAGTAAAAAGATAATTCTTAAAATGAAGACGAAGGCAGAGGCAGAAAAAATAAGTACTAAACTTAAAGAACTTGAAACATTAACGGAAACCTATAATATCAGGCAAGAGAGAAATACCACACAAAAACTAATGCTGTTGGGTGTCCCGAAGGAAATTACACCTAAAACCATAGAGGATGATGTACGGAGGTTGGATGAGAACTATGAGGTGGAGGCCTTTCGTCCACTGGGAGATAAGAACATTGTGTCCTGGATTATAAATGTAGATAACTATACTAGGAGGGGACTATTGAAAACAGACAAATTCTGTATTCAAATGAATAGAGTCAAAGTAGTACCGTTTGTGGACGCCACTAGGTGTGTTAAATGCCAGGGGCTGGGCCACAGAATTTACAAGTGTCAATCGGACAAACAGTATTGTGCACGCTGTTCGCTAAACCACGATACTAGAAAGTGTGGAGTCGATGAATATGTTTGTAAAAATTGCTATGATATACAAGATGACACCGGGGGGATCGACTACAAACACAGAGCTGACTCCCCACAGTGTCCCTGCTATAGAGCTTTTAAGGATAACTTAATTATGCAGAGTCGCAAAGCCAAGGGCAATTTAAAGAACAAAAATAATAAAAAAAAATATAAATAAATAAATAAAAGGGGGGGTAAAAGTCTAATTTGGAAACTATATAATTGCCTAATGGTCAATATTCTGTAAATAAAGAAATAGCTCAGTGTATTACTTAATTGACCATTGCTCACCATTTTTAATATTAACAGTCATTTTTACCACTAACACCTTTAAACAAGCAACCTCTATAGATAAAATAAACATATTACAAATTAATCTTAATCATTGCAGAAGTGCTAACTTACAATTAATAATGTTTATTAGCGAAGTCAATAAATTATATAGTAGCATAGAAAAAATACATATTATAGCATACCAAGATCCTGCATTGAATAATAATAAGTTATATGGATTCCCATTAAATTATAGACTTTAGATCTAGAGCTAACACCTGTGGTATCTTAATTCTTGACCAACTTATACAGGCCCTGGCAATAGAAAGAAGCGATAACAACATTTTTGTAAAAATATTTAACGGCACTGAAAGTTTGGTTATAGCCTCACATTATAGTCCACCAAGGGATGACCTGGTCCGGGACTGCTCTAATTGGAAAATTATAACAGAAAAAATAGACAACATTATAATTTGCGGTGATTTCAATGCCCACAATACCCTCTGGGGCTATGGGGACAGAAATGAAAGAGGAAGGTTTTTGCAAGAGCTTACTATCGAACTGGACCTAATCGTTGTTAATGACCCCATGGCCCCAGCTACCTTCACCCATATAGGAAATAAAGGACAGCCCGATCTCACTATAGCCTCATTTAATATAACAAATAAAATAAAACAATGGCATCTACTCTTGGACGAAAACGGCTCTGACCATAGATATATTCATACACAACTAGATTTTAAATTACAATTATTAGATGACTTTAAATACAAAACGAAACACAGCAATTTTAAAAAATTTAATACACTATGGCGAAATAGAATTCAACCAATCATACTAGATTTGAAAGATAATAACAATAGACCGGACTTTCAATCAATATTCATCAAATTACAACAAACTTGGATCACTATTAATGACAAATCATTTAAGAAAAAGAAAAAGAATTTCGTACAAAAAATAAAATGGTGGAATAAACAATTATCAATACAGAGAAATAAATTAAAAGCCTTATATAAAAAGAAAATAAATAACCCAGACAATAATAACATAAAAATAAACTATAATAGGGTCAGAGCCGAATATAGAAAAGCAATAACAAAAGCAAAAGAGCAGTCCTGGAGGTCATTTTGTCAAGATCAGTGTAGGACCTATGGGTCTTGTTTTAAAATTACCAAGGGCTTGTATAGCTCCTGTTTTCTGGAAACCGTATTTACTAGTAATAACGTACAGATGATTATGTAACCATAATAGAAACATTAATAAATGCACATTTTAAAACCTCACAGTCCGTTAATAGTCCTGATATATCTAATAATAGTTTAATCACAGATAATAGCCATGAAACCAACAGCCATCCTGACCACTCAATATCTATATACCAGGACTATATAAAAGAACCGTTAACCGAAATTGAGTTACTAAGAGCAATAGCATCACAAAATCCTAAAAAGGCACCCGGATTGGACAAAATAGACACATACATTTTAAACAATCTGAAGTATAAATTTACATTAGACCTCATAACTATATATGACACCTGCCTTCGTCTTGGTTCCTTTCCGGATGCCTGGAAAATAGCTTCAGTCATTTTCTTTAAGAAAAATAATAAAGACCCTAGTCAGCCAAACTCTTATAGACCTATCAGCCTTCTAAGCACTGCAGGGAAAATTTTGGAAAGAATTATTAAGATAAGAACTATTGTAGCCTTAGAAAATAAAAAATATTTGCATAGAAATCAATACGGTTTCCGTGAGGGCAGGGGCACAGTGGACCTGCTATATCATGTCGTTGGCCGCCTTAGAGATCTAAAAGCAAAATATAAATATGTCGTCCTGGTGTCTTTTGACATCCAGGGCGCATTTGATAATATTGAATGGATAATAATTAAAAAAGAAATAGATGCATCACCTCTTCCCGACTATCTAAAAGCAATACTCAAAGACTATTTGAACAATAGACAAATAGTAATTAAAAATAGTTCCGGAAATATAGTCCACAACATATATAAGGGTTGCCCACAGGGTTCATGTTTGGGTCCCCTCCTATGGTTGATCGCCTCAAATACAGTATTAAAACAAATGGACGAAGAAACAGATAATTTCTATGCATACGCAGATGATTTTGTGCTGCTAGAATCGGACAATACCATAGAAAAACTGCAAAATAAAACAAATCAAAAAATAACAAAATTAAATGAAATATGCAATAAACTAAAATTAAAAATATCGATTCAAAAAACGCAGGCGATTACCATAGGCATAAAATCAAGAACTAAACCGCGATATAAAATAGACAATCAAAAAATAAAATCGGTAACTGAACTAAAATATCTAGGAATAATTATCGATAACAAATTAACTTTCACGCCACACATAAAATATTTAAACGAAAAAGTCTCAATATTTATTAATAATATGTCTCTGGTGAGTGGGGTGTCCTGGGGGGTACGCCCTCAAATGTTAAAAACTTGGTACAGCACGGTAACCGAAAAACAGCTAACGTATGCCGTCCCCGCTTGGGCCTCTAACCTTACCAGAGAATCAATCTACAAACTGTGGGCAATCCAAAAATTAGCACTTATTAAAATATCTAAGGCCAACGCTAACACCGCCCATTCCGCATTATGTACTATACTAAGCATTCCCCCAATAGAACTGGTACTTAAGAAAGAGATAGAAAAATATAAAGCAATAAAGCTAAACTTGAATTTTCCAGACTCAGAATTACCAGATAATTATACAATAGAACAACCCATACCTTCGTACCATTATCCAGAATGCAATATACTAAATAAACAGCTAACTATCATGGATTCAATAGAAAATGACATAGTAGACGATAAATACATAAAAATATACACAGATGGATCTAAAATGACAAATGGCACTGCCTTTGGTTATATGGCTTGTAACAACAGTAACGAAACAATACAAGAATACTCAGAAAGGATAAATATTTTTAACAGCATATATCAAGCAGAACAACTTGCTATAGTGACAGCTTTGGAATGGGCGGTTACAAATAACTATAAATATATTAAGATCTTTACTGATAACAGGTCCACTGTTGAAAAACTGAAGTCTCTATATCCGTATACTGAAATATTAAACGAACTATATAACATAATTAAGAATAATAGTGAAATACAAATTATAATTATATGGATTAAAGCACACGTGGGACACTGGGGAAACGAAAGAGCAGATTATTTAGCAAAATTACCATTGATTAATAACTACCCAATCAGCAATAGATCACTTCCAGTACCCAGATCCAAAATAGTATATCTAATCAATAAGCAACTAATGAATAATTGGCAGATCTGGTGGAACAATAGTGAAACTGGCAGGCATACGTATAATTTCTTACCTAAAGTTAAACATAATTTTGACATAAACAATACAATAGGTGTTAAATTCATTACTGGCTGGGGCAGCTTTCCAAAATACTTATATAGAATAAACAGAAGAAATACAGAGAACTGCAATTGCGGTGTAGTTGGTGATCCTCTACACTATGTATTTGGAGGCTGTCCCCTTATGCCACATAAAATTACAAGAAACAATAATATAGATGAATATCAAAACTTTATGCAAATAATCCAAATTAAAAACATAATGAACCTAATCAAAGATAACTATAATAAATTAATAGAACTTTACAGTGAAATTAAATTTAGATACCAGTAATCTTCCCCGGTGTCAATAAATAAATAAATATATAAATAAATAAATAAAATAAAAAAAATAAATAAATAAAAGTGCTGTACATCTGGTAGTACACCGCGTTGTTGTACCCCGTCTGGTTGTTGATGAGTAAATTGTATATGGATTATTTATTGTATAAAAATATTGTTAATGGAGTGGAACGGATTGCATAAAGTAATGTTAGTTATTTATATAATATGTAAATAAGTGTTGAGTGTTATTGAATTAATGTAAAAAAAAATGTATATGTGTATATATAGATTGATATTATGTAATATAGAATACTGTATCGCTATATACATGAGGTGTAATGTGCATATGAAGTAATGAATATAGTGTATAGTAAAATGTAAGTGTATTAATGTGTATGGGTACGTGAGACATATCCATGTTATATCGATCAGATATCCCGGAAACCCATGAAACCAATGGCCGTAAAAAATTTAACATAATAATTTTTAACATTCAAATGTAATCATATAATTATATTTTTTTTTAAAAATGCTACGGCTTCTTAGTAATAATAATGACTAAATACAGGAACTTTTAAATAAGTCTATAGTTAAAATAATAAAATTCATTTAACATAACAAATAGTTATAATTATGGTAAATTTCTTATTAGGATGTATAAAAAATATATATATATATTTGTAATTCATCAGAAGCAGTATAACATATAAAGGAATATAAATGGTTATAGATAAGGCAATAAATCCAACGGCTTACATCTGTTTCATATATCCAATACTGGCAAAAATCCAATGAATAACAGCGCTGTGGTGTTACTCGACGGTGGTGTGGAACCAAGTAAAATGAAGAACTAAATAGGCTGATGTAACATGTTGGTGGACTGCTATGAAGATGGTAAACTGTTATGAACTTGAAAGACTTCATTTATGGACTGAATCTTTGGAGGTTGCTGTCCCTTTTATATAATTGTTGTTGTTATTACTAGTTTGTTAATCTTATTATTTTGTATTTCTAGTTCTGCCGCTGGCTATTTGTGTTTTACCAGTGGTATAGTTTGTAGTTCAAAGTTTGTAGTTTTTTGGTTTCAAATAAACGGATAGGGGGGCGGCTTTGGACTTGGCGGCCGGCCTGTGGCTCGAGGAGGTCTTGGCCTTAGTAACGGGCTGGTGTCGCCTTGCCGAGCGGGGTGGACTCTTCTTCCCCGGAGGGATATTGGCCGTAAACCCTCGGGTCGGCCCCTCCGGTGGGTATCTTACACTATCTTATACCTTTGAAATCTTAAAATTTAAAAAAGTAGTTTTTGTGATTAAGAAATACCGTGTTTATTTGCGTAATAATCACTTTTTGTCCTAATTTTACATGGTGAAAATCTGGGTTTGACTATTATGCGGGGAAACCTACTTCACAACACTGTATGTACACCCTAATGGTAAAATATTGCTGGCGTTATAATAAAATTACTAACTTAGCAAACGTTTCCAGGTTATCTGCCTTATATTAAATAATCTTTGGTCAGTTGCACACAAAAAAGAGGCATTTTTCTGTTAACAGTAGTATTTTTACTCTCATAAATGAAAATAATATGCATGACTAAGAAATTTATGCTTTGAAAATATTTTGACGATTTTTTCTGCTTCAAAGCGGGGAAGGGGGGAGGGGAGGTGCGATTGATATGCGAGGGTGACTATTACGCGTGTAAACACGAGAATCAAGTTAATATAAATTTTCATTTGTGCCGACTATATTTCGGTCGCTAAAGTATAGAATCTGATCGCTCAATAGTAAAGCCTTGGGATCACTAACCGAAAGGTCGCGGGAACGATACCCGACATACCACCGAAAACATGTAATCGTTAATCAGTAAATGTGCTCGTTAAACCCGCTTAACAAACGCCCTCTGGGCAAGCTAGTACTTTCCGAGAGGTACCAGCACTCAGAAATATCCTCCACCACAAATTTCTAATTACACAGACATACGTGTACTCTAGAAAATTTCGTATTTCTGGATTTCGAAACATAGTAGCTAAGCAACAATGTACTCTAACATGTCTTTGTTCAAATATTTATAATTCGGAAAATTTAATTTCCCATCATAAAATTGTGTAGTATCCTTCTAAAAGATATTGATAGCAATAGCATGTATTATTTATTTAGTCTTATAAAAGTTGCATTATTTTACTTGTACTTAAAAACAATTTATGTACTTCATTAGAAATAGATGAAGAGATTCTTATTGGGGAGTCATTATTGCTGATGTGCTCCTTAAATTTATTAATATTGAAACTTGATTTAAGAAAAAAAAATGTGTTATATTTTAATTTTATCAAGTTCCTATGGGTATTAGTACTTAAAGAATATGTAAGTGATTGCTTTTTTATAGAGAGTAAGAGAAGGTAATTTTTATTAATCTATTTTGTGTTTTCCTTCCTTCCTTCCTTCTTTCTTCTTTTTTGTATCACATATTTAAGTTATTTTGTATTTATAGCAACTTTTAGCTAAAATATTTCTTTCTAAAAATAGGACAATCAACAAATGAATGTTGGGATATATTCAGGAATGTACTGTGGGGATAAATTCAAATAATTGAAAAAGAAGTGTTCATTTGATTAACGAGATTAGATAATCTGGACTCTTACAAAAATATGAATGTTTTATCAAAGGTAAGTCTAAAAATAAATTGTTTTATAGCATTATCTGAGTGTGTATGTATTTCTGTGAATAAGCGCTAGTGTATCAAAAGAGGAGATCCTCACCCAGACAGCACATAAGCTTAAATCAAGCTTGACATTTCTTTGAATTTGACGTATTAATACAAGCTTGACAGTTCAACTCATTCTAAGCTAGCAGCAAGCTTGCAGGAGTCAAGTTGAATTGTCAAGCTTAAATACAGCTTGATTTAAGCTTGACAATTGCTACTCGCTTGATTTTTCCTTTTTAAAGGAGCGTTGATGGCGCCATCTGTGAAAGAGAATGGACATTAATTGTCTAGCGTCCTCAAATTTGCTGAAAGTTCGTAAAAGATGTGTTTTATTTTATTACCAGTGCCACATTACCGGCAGGGCAAACGGGGCAAAAATCTTACATCTTACACTTTTGTAGTTTTAAAATAAAATTACAAAGGATAAAAAAAGTTCAGAAGTTAAATAATTTTTTTAATTATAAAGTATGAACAATGAAAATAATTCAAATTTACATTTGTATAAATTAATTTAAACTTATTTTTAATTCTTCGAAATGTCCTATATCGATATAGCATACCAATATGTAGGAAAATAACTAACCACATTTGTAAAGAGAATTTTTAGCGTTAAAAAATAGCAAAATTTTTCAATTATTTGTTATTTTAAGAAATATTTACAAAAATGACTAAAGTGTTTGTATTCCATACATGTTAGCAACTGTGATATAGTATTTCGAAGTAACGTTTAACTATCTGTTTCTTTGATTTCAGATTACTTAACACAAAATTTGTGTTAAGTAAGTAAACCCATTTTATATTTCCAAATATGGAAATTCTTCAAAATATAATACAATTATACTACGAAATTGATTTCAAAATCAGTCGTCTGTCTCGATTTTGGCCAGCAGTATTGCTCATGAGTGTTGCGGTACTGAAAGTTTTAAAACATGTCCTGCTTTTAAGTTTATATTATGCTTATTTCCCTATTAGTAGAGTCTATAAATCATACATAACATTTTTTAAATTTTGATTCATTCCATGGAAAAAAAAATTATCAGCATCGCCCATACTTATCGATCTGGCGTGACAACAGTCACTTCAAACTTTAGTCATAAGTGCTCGAGGCATAATGGCCGAGCGGTTAGCACGCGTTCCTTCCAGCCTAAAGTTCCCTGGATCGAACCCAGCCGCCGACGTTTGATGGAACAGATTAAAATAACTTAAAATTTCAGCATAGAGGGGGAAAATGCGCGGAAAAATAAAGTATGTGGGGCGCCCCATGTATTTAGAAAATTTTTTTAAGCTTGATATTTCAAGCTTGACATGTCAAGCTTAATGCAAGCTGGGCAAGTGTAAACTAGAACACTTGATTCAAGCTTGCATTGAGCTTACACGCTTGAAATTGTCAAGCTTAATTCAAGAGCTTATTGACTTGATAAATCAAGCTTGATGCAAGTTTGCTGTGCTGTCTGGGTAGCTTCACATTTGTCCAATTTCGCTGCCCTTTATGGACTGACAGCGCCATCTGTTGATGGTTGGGTCGAAAGAAAATTGTGTTCCGTGGATTTTTGAGAACGAAAAAGAGAGTGAGTTATGTGTGCCAACATGACTAGCTGCGTGTGGCAGCTCTGTGTAATTAAATAAATGTGAAAGTGTGTTAAATAAATGTCAAAGAACAAAACTGGTGTTTTTTTGTGCGTGGACCGTTCACATGTTGGTCCGTGCAGTCCGGAGCCCAACCGCGATCTATCGATTTAAGATTTAAAAAAGTTGTGATGAAATGTGGAATAATGTTCGTGAAGCGAAACTACATTGTGATTAATGGCGTCTTTGTGGTTAATGGCGTATATGTGTCGCATCTCTCATTGAAAGCTGTTTTCTTTTGGAATAAATGTGGTGGGTAAGTGAACATTTTGGCTACATTTAAAATGTCGTCAAATTTAAAAAAAAAGATGAATTAAAAAGTTTGTGTGTAGAGTTAAATATTGAGTTTTCGCAGTCTGCGAAAGTCGTAGAGTTGATAAGCCTTATTGAAACCAGTAAGATATATAATGAAAATATCGAACTAGTGAAGAACACAATTGAATATATTTTAGGGGATAAGCGTAAGAAAGCTGATCGGGCGGAAAGCGAAAAAATTTTAAATGATCAAAAGTTGGAAATCGAAAAGCTTTCGCTTTTGTGCTTGGAAAAGGAATTGGAATTATTAAAACTTAAACCAGCCTGTTCTGAGAACAAATCGCTTATTGATGATGTGTCAAGTTTTGATTTAGAGAGTTTAATCAAGAGTGTTAAAATATTGACGATTCCAGTTCCTAGAAATGTTGAGTGCTTTAATCTCTTTTTTAATTCGCTCGAGAAGGCTTTCAGAATAAAGGGTGTTTGTGACAAGTTTAAAGCGGAAATTCTGCTAAACATCTTGGGAGATAGAGTTGGTAATGTAATGGTGCATGTGAAAGAGGAGGAGTTGAGTGATTATGAAAAACTTAAATCTATTGTTTTGAGGGAGTTTCAACCAACCCCACAGGAGGGTTTAAAACAGTTTAAAAGGGCTGTGAAGTTGTCAACGGAAAATTATGTGCAATTTTCTTCGAGAGTTAGTTCGGTTTTTGAGCATTATATTCAACTTCGTAAAGTAAAGGAGTTTTCTGAGTTGTGTGAATTGATTGTTGCTGATCAAATATTTAGCTCCCTCCCCCAGGAATTGAAAAGTTATATAAGTATTAAACAAGGGGTATCTTTCCTTTCGCCACAGGAGTTGGGCAGAGAGTGCGATTTATTCTTAGCTTCCAAAACTGGAACTAAAGCAGAGTGTAGTTCATTTTCACGATCAGTAGCTAATAATGATCAAAAGAGATCTGGAAATGGTAAATTTGAGAATCGTTATAATAAGGGTGTGTCTAAAGTGTTTCTGTCGAATGTTAATTCAAGGTGTATTGTTTGTCATGATAGCCACTCAATATTTATGTGTCAAAATTTCAAGAGCATGTCTATCAATGATAGAATAAGTTTTGTAAAGGCCCAAAATTTGTGTTTTAAGTGTCTTTCACCAAATTGTAATGTTAAAAGGTGTTCTCCAAGAAACTGTTTTAGTAAGCGGCCACATAATAAATTACTTCATTTCCCTAGAGAAAACGAGCAGTCTGGTGAAATTGATAAGGGTGAAACTAGTAGAATGACAAGTCAGGTAGACGGTTCGAGATCTGATTTAAATGTAAATAGCAGTGTTTTTTGTCCAAATTCTAGTGTTACGAAAGAGAAAGTGAATTCGTCATTCTCAGCTACTAGTACAATTCAAAATAAACTAAAGAGAACTACATTGTTGATATCGGCTAAATTTTACATTCGAGATAGGTACGGGAATTTGCAGACTGTAAGGGGATTACTTGATGTAGGTAGCCAATCGGATATTATCTCTAAAGAATGCGCAAATAGATTGGGATTAAAGCACAAAAAAATTAATGTGATTATATCATGTTTAAATAATTCCTCAATGACTGTTACCAGTTTCGTCATTGCTGAGATTTTAAGCTTTGACAAGAGTTTTAATCAACGGTTTGAGTTTCTTGTTGTAGAAAAAATTACTGATTTCACTCCGAGTAAATATTTAAGTGTCGAGGGTCAAATTCCCTCAAATATTAATTTAGCTGATAGCTTTATGGTTCCCCCAAAAATTGATTGTTTTTTAGGTGCAAGCTCATTCTATCAATTATTGAGGCCAGAAAGATTCTATTCGCCAAATTCAGAGTTGTTTTTTCAAAATAGTGTTTTTGGATTTTTGGCTAGTGGTAGTGTTACAGAATCAGACAACGAAAAAAATACATTGTAGGTTAATAATGGATAACGATGTAAATAGCACTATGAGAAAGTTCTGGGAATTAGAAAACGTTGAGTTAGAGACCCTAAATCTGTTGAGGCTAAAATTGCTGAGGAACATTTGTGCAAACTCATTTCAGAGAACCCAGTGGAAAATATGTAGTAACAATCCCACTTAAAGAGGAACCCAGTTGCTTAGGCGAGTCTAAAATCATGGCTTTAAAAAGATTGAATTCACTTTGGGCTAAGCTATCTCGTGATGAAATTTATTTAAACTTACACAGAGACTTCATTAATGAGTATGAAAGAATGGGACACATGAGAGATGTGACACATGAGTCAGAACCCGAGATCTCTTACTATATGCCCACCATGGCGTCTACAGGCCAGACAAGACGTCCACGAAGCTGCGTGTTGTTTTCAATGCTTCAAGTGAAACAATTAATGGTACTTCATTCAATAGTTTGCAACTCAATGGATGAGTTGTACAAGAGGATTTGATATCCATAATGATGCGCTTCCGAAAACATCCGTTTGCATTCACTGCAGACATAGAGAAGATGTATCGTATGATAAACGTAAATCCCAGTCAGCGAAATTTACAACGCATCGTTTGGAAGGACAGTGAGTTAAGTCCAGTGAAAATTTTTGAGTTATCAACCATTACATACGGCACAGTGAGTGCGCCCTTTTTGGCAACACGAACTCTAACTCAAATTGCAAGAGATGAATGACACAGTTTCCCTCTACGGCTTCTGCTATCACGAATGATTTCTACGTCGACGATGTGCTGTCAGGTGCAAAAACTTTGCCAGAATGCATCGAGTTGCAAAAGCAACTAACTTTAATTTTACTTCGAGCTGATATGAGATTGCACAAATGGTGCGGTAACCACCCACAATTGTTCGGCACGACTGGAACTAGTTACGATTTTTCCTGCTCGGAAACAAAGACATTGGGAGTTATTTGGGACTCGTCAGATGACTGCTTCTGTTTCAAGGTGTCCATGAGATCCACAGAAAAGTGTACTAAACGAACAGTGTTATCTACAATTGCAAGGTTATTTGACCCTTTGGGTCTTTTGGGACCTGTGATATCTATGGCCAAGATATTTTTGCAGAAATTGTGGCTTTCGAATCTTCAGTGGGATGACCAGCTCCCCTCTGACGTTTATGTGGAGTGGAATAACTTTGCGTCCAATTTACAGTCCATTAGCAACATAAAAGTGAGCCGATGTATTTTGCCCCTTTCTGATGTTGAAGTAACCGAACTCCACGGTTTCGCTGATGCTTCAGAGGCTGCATACGGTGCAGTTGTTTACTGCAAGTCTCGTTCATCTTCTGGAGAGGTTGCCATCAAGCTTGTTGCCAGGAAATCCCGAGTTGCGCTTTTGAAGAAGATTACAGTGCCTAGATTGGAGCTCAGTGCGGCTGTGCTGCTGGTCAAGTTGATGCGACGAGTAAAGGCAGCCCTACGATTCGAGGTGACTAAAACACATTACTGGAGTGACAGTATGATCGTTCTGTCATGGATCAAGAAGCAACCGACCTTGTTAAAAACCTTTGTGGCCAATCGTGTGGCTGCAATTCAAGATCTTTCTTGTCATGATCAATGGACGCATGTTTCTTCAGAGGAGAATCCCGCGGACCTTATCAGTCGTGGTGTGAACCCATCGAGAATGCTCGAGAGTCACCTGTGGTGGAGTGGCCCCAGTTTCCTGAAAAATAGTGAGTATCCTCAGAGAGAAATCTCTGAAAGTGTCATCAGAGACAATGTGCAAAATGAACTCAAGAAAGTGAACTCTGAACAGTGTTTTTCCTTTGCTGTATATAACAATTCATTTTTTATAGATATTCTTAATTGTAGTAATAAGTATTTTAAAGTATTGCATGTTTTGAGTTTTATTCTTAGATTTTTGCATAACTCTAAACCTGGTGTTGAAAAACTTTCTGGACTCCTGAGTGATAGAGAGACCATGCAGGCAGAGCTTATTTTAATAAGATGGGTGCAGGAATCTGAATTTTCGAGAGAGCTGAAATCTCTCAAGACCAAAGGTGAAGTAAATTCTGAGAGTCAGTTAAAAAATTTATGTCCTTTTATTGACCCTTCTGGTGTTATCAGAGGTCGGGGCAGACTTAAATATAGTAAATTGTCATTTGATAAGAAATTTCCAATACTGCTTCCTAAGGCCCATAAATTGTCAAATTTAATTGTAAGTTGCTTTCATATAAAATTTTTACATGCGGGCCCTCAGCACTTGCTGTATCAATTACTGCAAAAATATTGGATTGTGCAGGGTAGAGCATTGTGTAGAAAGATAGTAAACTCATGTGTAACTTGCTTTAAAGCAAAACCTGTAACTCTTGATGAAATAATGGGAAATCTTCCCGTGGATAGAGTGAGCAGAAATCATCCATTTAACGTGTGTGGGGTCAATTTTTGTGGCCCATTTTATATAAGGTGTAAATATCAGCGTAAGCAAATTGTAAATAAAATTTATGTGTGCATTTTTATTTGCTTTGTGACGAAGGCGATACACTTAGAAATTGTAAGTGATCTTTCCAGTGCTGCATTTATTGCTGCGTTAAAACGATTTTTCGCCAGGAGAGGTAAAGCTGCCAGAATTTATTCAGATAATGGTAAAACCTTTGTGGGAGCAAATGAAGCTTGTTAGAGAGCAAGATGAGCAATTTTCAAATTTTCTTGTCAGTGAGGAAGTCAGTTGGCACTTCATTCCACCCCGTGCTCCACATTTCGGTGGACTTTGGGAAGCGGGAGTGAAGTCCTTTAAATTCTACTTAAAAAGAGTTGTAGGAAACTTAAAATTAACTTATGAAGAGTTCCTGACAATTACCATACAGATTGAGGGAATGCTCAATTCGAGACCTCTCGTTCCTTTGTCGGAAGACCCTGATGAAGTAGAAGTGCTCACTCCCGCACATTTCCTTATTGGCAGACAGCTAACCTCAGTCATAGGGCCTGATTTAACAAATTTGAAAGAAAGTAGGCTTAAGGCATGACAGAAAATCATAAAATATACTCAACTAATCTGGAAGAAATGGAGCTTGATTACTTAAATAATATGCAACAAAGAAATAAGTGGAAATTTAAGAAGAATGAGGCAAAAGAGGGGGATATGGTTGTTCTTAAGGAGGACAATTTGCCTCCTTGTAAATGGGCGCTGGGAAGAATAATCGAGATTATTCGCGGAAAGGATAATAATGTGAGAGTGGTAGTGGTCAAGACTTCATCGGGAGTATTTAAGCGTGCAATCACAAAAGTATGTTTATTGCCTTGTAACGAATAGTGTTTTAATATGTGTTTTTCTTTGTGTGAAAAATAATTGTTAAAATTCATGTGTACTGTGCTTTTAAATTGTGTTGACAATAATCTGTCAAGGCGGGCGGAATATTCAGTTTCGCTGCCCTTTACGGACTGACAGCGCCATCTGTTGATGGTTGGGTCGAAAGAAAATTGTGTTCCGTGGATTTTGAGAACGAAAAAGAGAGTGAGTTATGTGTGCCAACATGACTAGCTGCGTGTGGCAGCTCTGTGTAATTAAATAAATGTGAAAGTGTGTTAAATAAATGTCAAGGAACAAAACTGGTGTTTTTTTGTGCGTGGACCGTTCCACATTCTTCCCGTATTTTCGAAACTATATTTTCTTTCTAATCCAGTTTTTCCTCGATTTTATTATTAAATTAATTCACGTAATTCTTTCATGTTTTTCTCTTGACTTTCTTCTAGGAGCGGCATTCTTTTCTCCATTATCTCTTGATTTTCCTGCACACTATTTTCGAATTTCTCTAATTTTCCCAAAGCAGTCTCCATTTTCTCCAATCCCGATAAGACAGTGTGTTGTAGTATATGTAAAGCACACTATATACTTTGGATTCATAAATATTAGAGTAAATATTCAAAAGTGGCTTTATTAGTTTGAATACCGCCTATTTCTTTCACAAAATTAAAAGTCACAAACTTAATGTTAAATTAATTAATTACATATATCTAGATGTATTAATATTTGGCACGAAAAATCAAAAAAAGTCAAGCTTTATACTTATTAATCTGTCGAATTTCTTTTTTGAATTATCGAAGGATTTATTGCAATTATTATGTTTCCTCTACATGCTATAATGCCATTATTTACTTAAAAATACATTATTATCATTTCTTTTATTATTAATTTGAAACATTTTGTCAGTTACATTAACTCAATGGTTTCGGCTCTGATGCAGGCCCGGACTGGCTCTCTTGGGGGCCCTCGGCTAGAGATTTAAAAGGGGCCGATTTGGGAGCCCCGGGCAAAAGCTTCATTGGGGGCCCCCCTCTTTCGAAAATTTTTTCAAAATTTACAAATTTTTAAAGAACAATTTGGGGGCCCGGACGCTTGCCCCGAATGCCCTCCCGGATATCAGGCCCTGCCTCTTACTGAGGAATTTAGAGGAAATAGAATATTAGAATAATTTGAAAATTAGGCTTACGCGCCTAAAAATCACATTTAACTATTTTAGAGATTTTGGGGGGGGCTGACTTTTCGGGGGCCCCCCTTGCGTCGCGGGGTTTCTGGGATCCTCCTTTGCATCACTGCGTAAGGTTGCAGGAAAATAAATAATCAAATTACTCTTATTATAAAGTTATATATCCACTTTTGAATGCCTCACCGGGGCCCCCTTGGGTCGGGGGCCCTCGGCGATCGCCGACCAGCCGACCTGGCCAGTCCGGGCCTGCTCTGATGTTTGATCTTTTAATTTCCATTTTCGTGATGCAGCATTTTAGAATTTCTTCTTCTTGCCTAGTCTTTTTTATCACTCTTTTTCTTTAGCAAGAGGGTGCCCTAAGTAGAGATACTAGCTTTATTGCTAAGTTACTAACTGAAATCTAGCTCTTTGTTCATGTTTACTTGGTTGGTTCCTCCTGAGGGTGGTAGAGTATGCAAATATCCATTTTCTTTAATTTACTACTTTGAGTTTAATTTTTTGTGACTGCGTGTTTTGTGTGTTGAGTTTGACTGCTGGTTCTTTCATGTATTTGTTATTTTGTTTTTGCATATCTGTTATCAAAAGGAATTGGAACCATATTTCGTAAGTTTCACTGTTTTACTTTACATATATATATATATATATACAATATAAAACATCTAAACTTACGTAACATGGATAACCTATTAATCCTTCTAGCAAGAGTAAGCACAAAACATAAATAGCATTAAAAAAAATCTGGAACCAAGATTAATAATGGAGACATAGGCCTTAAATGTTGTACACAAACCTATATAGCAATAGAAAAAAGTGCTATCAGATCTATAAAAGGTTGGATTCTTGTACCAAGTGAGATCCCGTGGGCATAAGGCTAACTACAAGAACCCCCCCCCCCCCGAAAAAAAAGTGGAGGTGAACGGGAAACTAGATTAATCAAGCCCTAATCTTCAGGTGCTACCACTTGAATTAATATATATATTAAAAACGTGAGATGCACTACATTCGAAGTCTAGATTATGCAATGTAACAGTTCTCATATTTTCTCTAAGCATTAAAATAATACACAGAAAAACAAAATGTGGGGAAGGATATAATACATATTATTATTAAATGCATACTACCGCTTATAAAATTACAAAGCATAAGTGTATACAATTTACTGCGCAACTCAGTGCTCTTAATTGTAAATCAATGACTTACTTATATTTTAGAAATCAATTCACTTTACTTTGTATTATTTAGAAGGATTTAATAATAAAATTTTACAAAATTCATTTAATACAAGAAAGACACTAAACAAATTATGTTTAAAAGATTTGAATCAGTTACTCAAAAATGAGATTATGGTTAGAATTATTGTTACTTAGTGTGGTATTTAAAAAATATATAAAAAACTTATAAGCATTTCTAAATTAAAATCTTGAATTTTAAAAGCACAGACTAATTTCAGCTTACAAAACCCCTTTCGAAAAAAAAAATTAAAAAGCATGTGTTATTTATAAGTCAATGTATGACTCAAGGCTGTTTTTTTTTCTCTTAGATTTTTGAATAAGGAAGTGGATTTTTTTTTAAATCTAAATTCCCAAATAGGAATGATTTTGGATGAGACTTCTTAATGGAGCTTTCACTGGTGTATTTTAGCGGTAATACAGTTTCTATGGAATTCTGGGCTAATCACGAAATGGTTTGGATTTAAGGCGGAATAAAAACACTTAATTTTCTTAGAAAAATTTTGCAGATTAACTCATGAGCATTTTTTTAAAGGGGGTCCAAATATTAAATGTTATAAATATCGTTTATATGTATTTCAAGGAATCTTTTCTAAACTGCCCATAAAGGAAAAAGTGTAAAAGTGATAGCAAAATTAATATCATGGTTATTTCAAACATTTAACTACAGTATTTTCAAAAGGAATTTTTTTAATAGAATGAATGTCAATTAGGCATGACAAATTAAACCTCTCATGTACTTTTAAAGAGCGTGCATAATGCATTAAAAGTAATGAAATATACTTTCCTCTCTACTTAGGATCAAGTTCATACATTGACTGATGTAGTAACATTATTAAGGGTTGTATCTTGTAAAGAATAGTATTAATGTTGATAAATACTGCAAAAAAATGCAGCTTGTAAACTCTAATGACAAATTTCCCGGAACCAATTTAATTTTTTAGTTAAAAAAATATTTGTTGATGTAATTTTCTGTCACGATCTAAAAAAAGAGACTTCGTTTTTGAGAAATGAAGCACCTTCTCACCTTACTCTAGAACAAATTTCAGTATATTTATCCGAGTAATAATCAAATAAACTAGGTAAAAAAATTGTCTGATAAAAATATAATATTTGATTTGTGTAATTCTACTCGGATTAGTACTACTGAAAAAAATGATTTATAAATATCAATTCACTGATACTTTATTACTAAAATCAATCTTAGTACTAATTCTCTTTATTTCTCTAACGATACTTTATTACTAATATCAATTCACTGATACTTTATACTAAATCTTTGTCAATTTTTAATTCATTTTTTATAATTACACTTCCATACACTTGGCTTTTAATCAAAATTTCAAGGTTTTTGACCGGAGAAATTGCATTGAGTTTCAATATTGCATCTAGTAAAATACACAATTTCTATGAAATTATAGAAACAAATAATATACATCAGAAACATTAACATATGCTTCGAAACTATAGACTAACTGAAAAGAACCCCTCCCCCAGAAATCTTTTTTTTTAAGATAAAATACCTATTTATTTTGTAAATTCATAAGCGCAGGGTCACAAAAAGGGTTTTAATTTGGAAGGAGTAAAACTCAAAAGATATCAGTCTAAAAACACATGTTTGAGATTTTTTTCTTGCACGTTGCATCTGTTTACACAGTTAGGTGTTTTTAAGACCAAAGAACAGCTTATGAAGCTTACCTCCATTTGACCAGGAAAGATTATTCATTTTTTTAACAACCCCTCAATTCAGCTTCGTCATTCGAATGAAGGTGCGGGGTGAGGGTTCTCCCGAACTTGTGGGTGAGAAAATCCTTTTATTTTTGAGAGTAGGGTTTCTTTTGCTGACCCTTAAAAGCGATATTACAGCCAATTACAGCGTATTTATGCTCCTTCTGTCAGCCTTATCTTTCGATGTCAGGGTTATCGCCGGACTGTCATTTGTTTCGGTCAATGAACAATACCTTGTCTTCTGTGCACTTCCTCACAGTGGAAGAAGTACGAAAATCCATTGATGACTTAATCGCATCAAAAGATGAATCTTTCTGGGAATATCGCCGGACAGATAACGCAATCCGAAACAGATCAGTGCCGTCTTATCTGACCGCTGGCGGTGGGTGCTGGAAAATAATGGAGATTTATTTGAGGAATAAAGGTTTTATTGCAAACTTATTTCTTTGATACGCTCTTTAAAACTTATTACTAGACACAATATATGAAAAGGCACATGAAAATTTAATAAATTATTTGCTCAGCTTCTGAGCAGAAATTCAAGATGAATTTTTTTTTAATGTAATGGCATACCACCTTAACAATATATAAAAATTTAAACCATGTGCTTCTGATCAAACATGCAGAAAAAAATTCATGATGTTTTTTAGCAAATGTAATGTTCATGCATAAGCTATAGAAAATACGCAAATTTTGATAAAGTTTTTGGAATCAGCTTAAAATGTTACTCCCAGAAATAAATTTTCACTTCAGTAACTCCTACAGTTAAGGAGTTATTTAAGAAATTCAGAGAAAAAAATGACGTATCTTGCAGAAAACGCAAAAATTTGCATAATCAATTTCTCGGTAATTAATTATCTTAGAAACCTGTAAAATTGAGATTTGTGATTATTTTAGCCTATAAATCATTTATACAAAATTACAGGAAAATCTGAAATGGCGTGGTGAGCTTTTTCCAATTTTCTATTTGATTTGACGTGGAATGACCCAATAGAGTTAAGCTGCGAAAGTATAGAAGCGCGAAGTGGGAAGAGACCGACTAGATTGTAAATGAGAAAAATTTCGGATTTCAGATTTTGACGAAATCATCTTTTTTAACGACCGGCTCTGAATACATTTTATAAGTTTGGGTGATGTCTGTTCCTACTTATAAATGTGCGATGCATTCACACTATTATTGAACTCTATTTTTCTAGTTTGTACGTATCTCGCATAATTTAAAAGCGATTTCCTTTGGAATGCTACATTTTTTTGTTTTTACACCGTTGACATATAATCCTGCAGCGCTTTTTTTGTTACAATCAACCTGAAAGTTATTTATTGAAAGGGTTTCACAAAATTCTTTTGAAAGATTAATTTCTATGCGCAGTGCCTGATTGCCGCACAGGTCAACTAGGTTTCGGTCTAGGGCCCCTAAGTTTTGGGGCCCCAAAATAATTAAAGTAGTTTAAGTTCAGATCTTCAAAAATTAACATAAGAAACATCAATGACATAAATAAACAGCTGCACTTTTTAAACATATGCCGACTAGCTGAAGTGCTTACACTGTATTCAGAGATAGAACAGCCGTCATGTTAAAGTCCAAAGTTTGTTCTCTTATAGAAAATTAATTAGAAGACGTCATTTGAAGCATAACTGCTGTGCCTTAATCATTTTCGGAGAAAAGTGGTTTGTAATCTCACCCACCCCCCTCCTCCACACACACACATATATGCCGCTGCTAATATTTTCACCCTGTGATTATGTGTTAAGATATCTGTCATTTTACGCCCCCAAAATGTGCTACGCCTAGGGCCCACAGAATGCCTTAGTCAGGCTCTGTCTATAAGAGTCTGTCAGAGCAGTCATTGTTTAAACTGCGTTTCAAGAGTCGTTCATCTAATTGAAAGAAAATAACTTACGCTCTTAAAACGCGTATGCATTGCGATGTGCTTTCTATGTATTAATGAAGTTTATAAAAGAATGTACATCGTCGAAAGTTTGTATAAAAAATCTTTATAATTCAATTTGCATGCCAGGGAATTATGTTGTGTCCACATCAGATTCCTGTTTGAATGTTCTGGTTTTAAAAATAAAATGATTGACATTTACATATTGGAAATTATGATTTTTGTTAACATCGATAATTTTATTAGGCAAAAAGAAAAGTGTTTAAAAACCTATTTGTTATCCCTAAAATTTAAAGCCCTAGGCTGTAGCCTGCGGTGTACACGCTTAAACCAAACGAGCGAAATTCGATCAGTCGGAGAGAAAAGTGAGCGTCTCCTTGAGGAGCGTTTTTCGATCACAAGAGCGGAGTGGAATATAACAATGAGCGGGGAGGGGAAATTCTCGGAAAAGATAGGAAGTGAGGAGAGGATTCTCAGAAAAAGGACTACGTGACAAGAACCTTTTCGCGGAAAAACCGGTCGGTTTCCAAGTAAACAGATCGCTCCGCAGTGTATCGTTTTTTTTCGCTCTTTGGGTTTAAGCTTGTATCTTCCATATAAATCTTGAAGATGTACCTGATGTTTCACCCATGCCCGGCTACATATTAGGAAACAAACCGTACTTGAATTTAAACATCGCGGACAAAACACGGATCTTTTTGGCGGAATCGCCCAGTCAATGAACGCACCCAGCAAACACACACGGAGTACCTTGCCAGTGCCTTTCTGCCTTTAAGTCCAGAACCGGCCCGGCACTACAAAAAGTAACTGAATCGTACCAAAAGTGGTCGCCCGAGAAGTACCTTGCCAGAAGCCCGGGAAGCGTGTAAACAAACACTAATGGATACAGAGCATTTGGCGCCACGACACGCGCTGCGCTGTGGAGGGAAGGATAAACCTGTTTCTACAGGCAGCGGGGAAACTGTACAGTAACCTCGTTAGACAGGGGGCGAGAAAGATGATAGTCTTCGCCTGTATAAACAGCATAGAAGCTTTAAAAAACAGATATTTTTGCGGATTTAAAAATATACTGCAGAATAAGTTATTGAAATAAATTTCTCTCAGTGGAGAACGTTATTGATGCTTTCTATTACACATTTTAATTTTCAAATACTTATGACTAAAACTGCTTAATAAATGAATGAAAATGAAATAATGATGCACGCGCGAGGAGTATATATGAAACCTAAAATGTTTTGAAGGATCAGTTGAAACTATATATTTTCATTTTTTATTAATAGGTATTTCATTCTCTTAACAATATAGAGCAAGAGCCAGCGGCCGCCAGACCTTCGTCATAGTATAAAAGCTGAAACTTTCTCTGCGCATACCCCCCCCAACAGAGGTAGGAACAATCGGCCACTATAAAGTTTGGATGATCGTGGCTTTGGCAGGTAACAGGTGGCAAAGGTGTATAAAATTGCAGAAAATTTTCGTCATTTCATAAAGCTTAATTTTTTTATATGTTCTTCTTCGCAGTACTAGGAATCACTTTATCCCTTGCCAGACACTTTTCCATCGTGGTAACCCCCCGCCAGACAACCTCAAAGTCATGGAAAACGTATTTCTATTACGAGCGCGCTGCAGCATCGTAAGAAAGTTCAGAAGTAGCTGTATAAAATGTGCTTGGCAGTTTGTGACAGCTTGACGTACTTCGTCGCGGGAGTTTACGAACACAACAGTTTTCCATGACTCCCGTTGAATTTGAGGTTGTCTGGCGGGGGTTTGCCACGATGGAAAAGTGTCTGGCAAGGGATAAAGTGATTTCTAGTACTGCGAAGAATAACATATAAAAAAATTAAACTTTATGAAATGACGAAAATTTTTTGCAATTTTATACATCTTTGCCACCTGTTACCTGCCAAAGCCACGATCATCCAAACTTTATAGTGGCCGATTGTTCCTACCTCTGTTGGGGGGTATGCGCAGAGAAAGTTTCAGCTTTTATACTATGACGAAGGTCTGGCGGTCGCTGGCTCTTAGACTAATATGCGTTGTGAAATATTTCATTTAATCAATAATTTACAAGCTAATACAAGTACATTTAATTAGACACTATGTACATATCTCTAAATGTAATTCTTAATATAAATATATATATATATATATATATAATAACTATAGTCAGAGATATTTTATGTGCAACTCTACAAGCATATTTCAAGCTCAGAATTTTTAATTAATACATAAAAAAAAGAATGTTGTTTGCTGAATTTTAATGACGTTGTTCAGTATTTAAAATTGAGAAGGGAAGGGGATAGGACTTGTTGCGATCTAAAGTGTACCACAAACGTACACTAAAATGCATAAGTTTTAGCCAATAGTTTCAGTTTAGCCCTTTTTATGTCTCTTTTTTCCATTAATAACTTTAAAATGCTAAACACAGATTTTCAATATAAAGGAGTGTTCTCACTCGTATAATCCACCTATTATTATATAAATAATCTATATAAATAAAACAGAGTGTAAACTGTCCGTTTGTCTGTCTCTGTCTCGAGTAGCTCCGAAACGGGTGATCGTAGACCTACCAAATTTTGTACGGAAATTCTCCAAGACGGGTCTCGACACACCTCGAAGCGATTTTTTCGAAATTCGAATTAGAAAATGTTTTATTTTATGTTTTGTCCGATTTTTAGCGATTTTTCTTGCGTAATACATAATAACGCCAGTAATTGCACTTGCAAGAAAACGATATTTACATCATCGTATAGAGGAGAAAATTTTCTTTTAAAAACTGTTCGTTCGGACTGTGTAACATAATTTGCAGATTTTTGGGAATTTTTCAAATCAAATTAAATTTGACGCTGACTTTCGTAAAATATTTTTAAAACTGCTGCATCTTGAATTCTGCATCTATCTGTCATAACTTTTTTATATTTAGGCAAAAGACGGAGCACACAATTCGCCCACTTTTAAAAGAAGAACGGAGGAAAAATATAAATTAGGAGAATTTTTACGAATTTTTAAGTGAAGAAGGATTTTCATTTCAATCGCAGCTGCTTAAATGCTTAAAAATTTCGGAATATCTTGCGGTTTGGTTGTCTTGGAAACAGTAACAATGATTAAAATTGCCAGCTGAAAAAAAATAAATAAAATTTCTTTAAAATAACAGTTTTCACATGTGAAATGACGTCACGAGTTTAAAACCCCTTTCGAAACTCAATCAGAATAACGAACCCACAAGCAAAACATACACCACGCATGAAATAATTCCATATTTTATTTTACGTTGCTAGAAAAAGAATTGAATGCTGTTTTTTCACCAGTGAATTATCCAGCATTATTTTCAATTGAGATTTTAAACGGGACACGTTTTCGAATTGCAAGAAATATTTTGCGGTGCTAAACAGGGCCTGATTATACCAAACAGGGACCCCGGGCATTGATGAATTTTGGGGCCTCCATCTATGAAATTTGTTTTATTTTTCATAAAATATGTTTATAAAAAAGAATATTTCAGAACAACATTTGAAATTGGGGACCATTTCGAACTGGAGGCACTGGGCAAAGTCCCGATTTGCCAGTGAGATAATAGGGTCCTGGTGCTAAATAGGCCAATCTGACAATAATTAAGCATACAAATGTATGGAGAGCTGTTTTAGTGGCAACCATAAAGTGAAATGATTATCGTTTATACTAATGCGTAAATTGCAAAAGTTACCAAAGAATAAAAGACTACATTCGTGGCAAATATCTAAGCCGTTTCTTTAAATTAAGTATTAACGACTGGAAAACGAAAATATATTGTATTGGTATCAATAAAAAGATAGTATAAATAATAGTTAGTAGATATCTAGAGCAATAATTATCAAAGCACAATATAACGCATTAATAAATATTTCGTGAAACTAAGTGTTCTATTCCTCTTACAACAACCATCTTACTTCACAGCTAACTAAACATTAAATAATTCTACGTCACGTTAATATATTCCGCGGTAGTTTCAACAGAAAAGACTGTAACTGAACTTTTTTTTCTTGGAGATTCTGTTTTGTCACAAGTAGTCATGATCACATTTTGGGAAAATGTTCTTTTCTTGCCTTGCGAAGAGCGGGTACACAACTATTTAACTATAAAATAAAACGGTTCGCCACATCATGTAGTATCTAAGGTGGTATAACTTAAATCTAAAAAAGAGTATGATGTAGAAATGAGACATTTTGAAAGTTAGGAATTTTCGCTGCAAACCGTCACGCTTTTCTTTTTCTGATCGGGAATGACACCGACATAGTTTTTGTCATAATATTAACAATGGTCTCAGGTCAGTACTTATACTAACTTTACGAATAACGAATGAGAAACTTTACGCCAAGTGTCAAATCATTTTGCTTATTTTGAGATTCCAAATCACTGGAATCAATTCAAATTATATATTGTTAAGTGGTGGGGGTGCTTAAATGCGAGTGGTAAAACAAAAATTATTTTAATTTAAATTTAACTGAATTTCAGAGAGAATGCTGGTAATTAAAAAGTAAAAATTTTAAACATGAGGAATAATAAGTACTAAATTACTTCCAGATAAAAAGTGCAGATTATGGAAAGCCCTGGCCAAACTGCGGAACCTAAGTTTAACCTGTTCAAAATATTTCTTTGAGAAATATCTACAATGATACTCAAGGTACAGAAATACCAATATTCTACACTGAATTAAGGCACCCACACCTCAATGTATAGTGGTGATATCATTGCGTTGTGAAAATAAAATAATTTAATTTATACAATAGCCATGCAAACTAGAGGAACTCACCTGGAAAGAAGATTAAAGGTTTGTCATTCTCTACTGTCTCCAGCTGTAAATTAAATAGCATGCAGGGAGACAAAAATTTACTGATTCATTTTGGTACCAACTTTCTTTATTAGAGGATATTTGAAAAATAATTTTCTAGATTAAATAATTTACAACAATTCAACATTCACCTAATTTATCATTGAAATTTTACTAACATATAGAAACATTTTCAAAGTACCTTACATGGAGCACACCATATATTCGCTCCTCATCAAAAAAACTTAGTAATAATATTCAAATTTATCATCATTTTCAAATAAATGCATGGATTCAAAGTAATTTGCATAACTTAACTAATTAATTGCTGATGAAAGTTCACTATTACAAATTAATTATCATGCTGATTTTTGCAGTTATTATTACTAAAAATAATGATCTCCATTGACATATTATTACACTAATATATCATGTTCAATTCAGATTTCAATACATTTTCACAACAGTATTTCACATGTTAATTTACCAATTTAAATTTTACTGGAATCACTTCAAGATTTTTCTTTGAAGGAGAATAAAATGGAATTTATAAAGTTCTACATTACCACCGATGCCCTTGGCAGTAAATCAAGCTTTTAACACATATGCACCTCTTAGCTGCTGTCACATGGACAGATCCTTTGGTAAAAATGAAGCGACATCAATTCTGTCATATTTTTTTTGTTGAGTCAACACTGATTAATATTTTTGCTTCACAGTAGCATTTTTGTAGCACAAGTGACCGATGATTAGAGATGGAGAATGTAGAGCCCAAGCCTCTTCCAAGTAGGACACAAATTTTTTTTACGATGAACACATCTATATTCGTTTAATTTGCAGAATTTTTTTCCTTTAGCAATATTTAACATCTCTTCGTCTTCATGATTTTATATCGAAAGGTCTTTTTAAATAGAAACAGAAAACGCAGACAATTGCAGCGAGGCGGGGGATGCCCTGTTCGTGCAGTCTTAGGCCTGCCAACGAACATTCGAAGAAAAAAATGTGGGCATCCCCGCCTAAAAAAAACACGCACCTTTTCTTCACATTTCAAAACGCACAACTGCTTCAACGAACTTTTTTCGAAAGCCGTTGCCACTGAGAGTGGAGGAAAAATTTTTTCATTTTCCGCTGAGTCATTCCCCTGACTTGGGTGATCGGTGAACAGAACCAGTTTCGCTGCCTCGTGACGTCATTCCTCTTGCTCTGAGATGAAGAGGAAAGGAGAAAAGTTCACGCAGGAATTTACTGTGATTCTAGTGGCAACCAGACAGCTTTGTTTACAAACAATTTTACAGACGTGCGAAGTTGTTGTGTTTTTACTTGGATGTAATGTGCTTCCCATTTTTTTGTTTGTTACACTACAGTGTAACATATATGTAAGAAAAAGTTTCGTTCCCTACCGGGCGGAGAACGGGTACGCAGCTAGTATATTAATACAATAGTAATCCTATTATTATCTCTAACTGCAGTATATAGATTAAGGCTACTAAATTTTTACAGATGCGTTTGTATACATACATATATATATGCACACACACACACACACACACACACACACATATATATATATATATTATATTATCTATATATATTTATATAAATATCCATATATTTTCAATTCTTAGAGAGTGTTAATTATAATGTCTAGTTTTTTATACTCTTTTTTTCTTTCTGTATATATAGATACATAATAAGCAGAACTGACTATATGTTAAAATATACAATGCTTCGTGAATAAAAAATAATTCTTTGAAATCAATTTCTTGATAATAATTCAGAGGTGTATTATGTCTGAATATCTACGATATATATGTAGATACATATATCACGAATTTGACTTTATAAAAGTATTTCTATATTCGTAGGGCAAGGTTGGATAAAATGAGTAGGCATTTCCTTTTATCAACAATATAGTTTTATTTTTAAATGCTTTTTTATCTATATTTTTAGACATTAGAGGCCAACATTAATGCTCATTAAAAATTTTATTAGTTACATTTGGTAACATAATATTAGCCCTTATCTGCTTATTAAATCCTTGTTCTTTTTTATGCCTCTAAAAAACTTTCAAGAAACTAATACATTCTAGTAAATGTGAGAAGTCGTGTTATTATTTTGAATTTAGAAAAGGTCTGAACAAATTATTATCAGAAAAAGATAAGAAGGTGTTTATATATATCCTATTTATGGTTTAGTGTGGTGGGGTAAAATGGCTGTGCACTTAAGGCTTAGTTAAGCATTGTAAATTCTTATAAGAAATAGAAGTTCTTGTAGAATACATTTTAAAATAAAATTTTTGTTAGTTAAAAAGGGTTTATATTGTATTTAAAAAGTTTTAAATAATAGAATGGTAGTCATGAAAAGTGTTAATACTTCTATTTTACTAAGTAATGCCTGGAAAGTATTTTTTAAAAAAATTACTAAATATTCAAATGCTAACCCATTGGACAGAAATGCTTTAGACCATAGAATAATGTAACTGAAAAATCTGTGTCCATAGAAAATACCAGTTAACAAACTAGTTCAAGTTCATCAGCCAACAACCTTTCAAATGAAGTAATCTCAAGCATTTTCAGGGCCATGACATGTATATTTTTAACTTGTGAGTCATGGCAGAAAGAAAATAACATTTGATAAAAATGTACTGATTTTTGTCTGTTTTTAATCTATCATCCATTTTACCCTTACCTTCATGTAAAAAACAGCTCTTCATGAAGTTTAATATTGTTGCATTTAAAACTAATATAGGTATGTATATAAAATCTTTTCAGGTGTGAAGGTGATCAATGCATTGCATAAAATAACTCAACAAATTGGAATGTTTAACATTATTAGTAACAGAAAACATCCCATGAATTATATTTCTTTAGCGTATACTGAACCTAATTTATATGGACAGTGTAGGTCTTTTGCGTTTAGCCACAAAACTGAAATCCAGCTATATTTGGGTCTTTTTAAATGTATTATTCTATAAGTACTTCCTAATGAGTGCTAAAGATGATATTTTTCATTTCGTTCATTGTTTTAAGACATTTTGGATCTTTACCCTTTCTTTCATTGTTTTAAGGCATTTTGATGCTTTATTCTGGTCTGACAATCAATATATTATGAATTATTGCAGCTGTGCCTTTGTTGTATCGCAGTTTGTAAATCCTGCTAATTTAAATGTGTATATGCTGTAAAAAAATGTTTTGTTTATATATTTATTAATTTAGCAGAACTGATGCATTCTACCTGTGATGAAGCTTGGATATTCTTGTTTATATTTTTCTTTCTTTCTTTTTTATTTTAACAATGACTTTTTCTTAAAGCTTTTAATTTATACGGTCTTTAAATATCTCGCATGTGAACGTTCGTCTGATATATAGCTACAATTTTTTTTATTTTGAAATCTCATAAAAATCACAATTGTTGCTAATATTTGTATAATTTATAAATACATATTTTCTATTTTTGTGCACTCTTAGCTCTTTCTGGGATTTATTCAGGGGGTAACCAGAGGAAATACATATTTCGCCATTTGCCTTACTTCATACCAGTAGTAAGGAAAGGAGAGTTCTGCTCATGAGGTGCCATGTTAAAAGTGAGGTGCACCGTACAGGTGCTTTCCCTGGGTTGAGAGGGGAAGGGGGCGAGGTCGGAACGGATGTTGAGAGAGGAAGTTGGAAAGGATTGATAAGAATTTTTTTTCCTTTTTTTCAAATAAGGGGACTTGTAATTTTTTCAGACTTTAAGATATTTTTGAAATAAGGGGACTTGTAATTTTTTCAGATTGTGAAAAACTTTTCAAATAAGGGAACTTGTAATTTTTGAGACTGTGATGCATTCTCTAATGAAAATTTAGGGACTTTAACATTTAGTAACAAAATAAGGGAATTTGTTATATTTTAAATAAGCTATACTTTATGAATTAAACCTGAAATAAAAAAATATTGTAATTAAATGAGGACCCACCAGCCACCCGGTAGAACATCTACCGCCTCATTTCAAATAAAAATCTTTACTGTGCCTTTCCCCATCACGCTAGCCTCGCATGAATGGAGACAGGGCGTAGCACAGAGGCTGCGTTGTTGTTTTTATATCTTTAAATAATAATAAAGTACGTGGAGCAAAGAAATGAACAAAATCCCCAGGAGGCCAACGAACTTTAATTTTAAGTTAAATAAGTAATTTTACAACAAATATTTTTTTAATCAAGAGTTAATTTATTTTTATTTTTTATTTTTTTTTTAAGTTTTATTTTTAAGTTAAATAATATTACAAAAAATATTTTTTTAATCGAGACTTTTAATTTTAAGTTAATAATTAATTTTACAACAAATGTTTTTAAATCAAAAGTTTTAATTTATTTTTATTATTTTTTTAACCAACAGTTTTAATTTTAAGTTAAATAATTTTACAACAAATATTATTTTAATCAAGAGTTATTTTTTTTTACCAAGTTTTAATTTTAAGTTAAATAATTTTACAACAAATATTTTTTTAATCAAGAGTTAATTTTTATTTATTTATTTTTTTTAACCAAGTTTTAATTTTAAGCGAATAATTAATTTTACAACAAATCTTTTTTAATCAAGAGTTTTAATTTAAGTACTTTTAATCAAGTGTTTTTAATTTATGAAGAAAAAATTTTAATCAAGTGTTTTTTTAATTTATCAAGAAAAAAAAAAGAAAAAAAATGTTAATCAAGAGTTTTAATTTTTAGCTAATTTTTTCTATAGTCTATATTTAATAATTAAGTTTACTAGAATATTAAAGTAAGGTTTGGAATACCCATACATTTTCTACAAATTTCTTCTACTGTTAGGGAAGTGAGAAAATTATACCATAGAAAGAGTTTTACAAATGCGGATTTATCTAAACATTTTTTCTTACCAACACATTTTTGATAGATTTTAGGCAGCGATTATACTAGTTTATATTTTCTATAGATCAATTAGAGAAAAAATTGCATTTTTAGTAATCCTACAAAACTTTTTTATTGTATATCACAAGTAGAGTAACATGATTTATAGAGTTTGAATACGATACGAATTGTATATCACAAGTAGTATAACTTGATTTATAGAATTTTAATAGGATACCTGTTAGATTGTTTATGTGCAACACTAATTTCAGTTTGACTATGAAAGCATAATTTTATACATGAATCAACCTTTTTAGAGGTATGTACATAACATATTTTATAGAAAGGTGAGCATAACTAGCACAAACCTTTAGACTAGATAATAATACTATTGTTAGAAAGTTGAACTATTGAAGATAAAAATTGAAGATCCGTTTTAGCACAGTTTTATACCGCATGTACATAAATATCTTTCAACTACTTAGATAAAATGATAGTTTTAATCGGAAAGAGTTATCATTACTTGAAATAAAAATAAAAATACAAGGTTTTTACTTACGTGAAGGGGCATCGTACTAAATCTTCTAGCCTCTCGCCAAATTTCTTGACTGATGCAAAGCAAGCTAGCAGATCAGGAAAATAGAGTAATGATTTAAAATACATTAGCTCTACTCCCCCTCTCAGCTACCTATTTCAGGGCATCATCTTGATTAATTCTTAATCTTGGCTGAAAATATTAATAACATTTAGACACTAAATACTAATAAAATAACACATTTGAAGATATTAAACGCTTTAAAAGTATTTTTTTCTCTTATAACAATTTATCAGATTCACAATACTATTTTATGTAGGATGAAATTAGTTAGCAAGTGAAAATTTAATCTTAATTAGACATTTACTGAAATACAGATACCATACAGACTGCATTTTCTATTAAGAGAAAGTTCTCAAAACCCAGTTTTGTATACAAACTGCATAAAGTACTTCTACCGATAATGCCTATTGCTATTAATTACACTGGATAACCCACTTAAAAGTTTGCAAAACACCAAAATACAGAAAAACATGCATTGACAATAACAAAAAAATCATACTTAAAGTACAACACATCAAAAGTGCAACTATAAGAACCACTTAATTATTTTGAATTAAAGCAGTTTGAAAAAAAAATCTAAGAGTTAATTGCGATAATCATCTTTTATGTAACTAAAATAATAGAAAATATTACACGTACCCTGTACTTGTACACGCGAGAGATGTAAAATAATAATAAAAATACTTAAGTAATTGGCAAATATATCCACAGCATAATTAAAGCACGTGCATGCGATATTTCAACACATTGCTGATAACAGAAATTGATAAGAAGTGCCTTGAGGCCCTACAGAGTCGGTACATTATCGCTAGGCTACTTTGCCGATATATAAAACCAGGGAGGCTGTTAGGGGTATGCAATTGGGGACATGTGCTTCATTCTACGTTCAAAAATGGGGACTTATGGATTAAGATGATTACATGTTAACATCGGCATTATATCCTAAATTAAAATATCAAAGTTAAGCTGCAACGATTAATATATTTTATATAGTTTATGAAAATAATGAATCATTAAATTAATTTCTGTGAAACAATTAGCAAAGATCATTATACTAAAGCAAATTATTTTTGTTAAGTTTTGATAAATAACAGCAATAAATTATAGGCATTGCAGATGAATGAGTATTCACGTATAAAATAGGTATTTACTATTGAAAAACAGGATCTAATTTTAACAAATGTAATGGATAATATAGAATATCTATTGAACACGTATTAAATACATTATGATTATTCAAATATGAAAAACAGGGTAAAGATTCTTTACTTGCGATGAAAGGCACTCAGTTTTTTATATACTTAAATTTTACATTTTTACACTTCAACTTTTAATAAATTCATAAACTAAACTTATTGTTTAAAACAATTTTTACAATAATAAATTCATAAACTAAAATTTTTATTTAATAAACTAAAATTATTATTTAATAAACTAAAATTATTAATGAAAACTTGCTAATGAATTAAACTTATTACTCTAAAAGATCGCTAATCACAACATATATCAGAAAAAATATAAGCAATTATAATACCTGAAAAATACCGGACAACACTCTTGTTGCATGCGGACAAAACATCTGTTTGCTCGGCTGAAGTATTCTTAGGTACCCGTTGCAGGAAAACTTACCTACGCCCAACCTACAAACTCTACAAATTTAACGGCAACTGGGTTTCTCTTATCAGGTATCACAGATCAGATAAGAGATAAGGAAGTGACATGCGCAGAAGACACCTGATAGTGACGTGTGCAAATCTGTGTTGATTTAATATCCGCTAGGTTCGTTGGCAGGATGTACATTTAGTGGCAACTCTCTGTAACAGGCTAAGACAAGTTAGATGATGCAATATCTACAGGGTTGAGGAAGTTTTAAGGTAGAGGGCACTTCGGTAATCAAGTGATTTTTTAAAGAACCAGTATAGAGACATTTTAGTTAGATAAAGTGGCCAGGTGTGTGTTGCGAAACTCCCTTTGCACTGTGTGCGCCTATTCTTAAGAAGTGTGTTTTAATTGATTTTTGGCCGAGTTTCAAAAATGTGTTCTCGAATACACTCCCGAGTTTTATACTCAAAGTGATGCTGATGTGTTGCTGCAAGAAATAATACAATTGCCTTTAGATGTAAAGCCTCTGCGAAGTATTGAAAAGAAAATTTCCCCCGAGTTTTATACTGAAAGTGATGTTGACGTGCTACAGCAAGAATTGTTTCAATTACACCTGCAAAGTAGTTAAAAGAAAATTTCCTCGACCCGTAAAGTAATTACTTTTGCTGATGAAGGAATCAATTACAGTTTACCTGGAGCAACAGTCTCTGTTTACTCTTGGATACCCATTTTGCAAAAAATACGTGAAGATCTACAGAAAGTGACAAATTATGAATTTAATATGGTGCAAGTGAACTTTGGCTCTGAAGAACAACCTAAAATTGAAGACGGTAACTACGAAGATTTTAATCTGGACCTATCATCAGGTGTATGCATTCTAAGTTTTGGATCTAAACGAACTTTGGATTTTAAACCAGCGAACTGTGAAACCACTACCATTAAATTAGAACATGGTTCAATGTATAAGATATATCCCCAACCAACAGACTTTTAACGCATGGTATTCCTTCTGAACCTTATGTGACAGACCCGCACATTAACCTATCATTTGCCAAAATGTACATTTATGAGCCTTCCCCGAAAAGAGCAAAGTTGGACGATTGGACGGACGATCTTTACCGTAGCTTATATGCTTCTGTAAATAGTACATGGCACTTGGAAAGACTTATCTACGTTTCACTTCACGATGAAAGAACTGACTTGAAGATCCATATTAGACAATTTATTCAGAATGCGCAATTAGACTATATACCAACCGGTCAGGGAGTCGTGATGAACCCTTCCACATGCATCGAATTTATTGTAAAACTATTAGATTTTAATATATGTCATAACAATAGTTCTTTTATTTGTAATAATCAATTATCTGTATTTAATGACGATGGAAAATGTATCTTACAACAAATTTACAAAACCGGAGATTCATTTGCGTTAAATCCAATTTCCTTAACACTTTTAAATGATCAAGTATTAAAACTTTGTAAAATGAGAAATGAAATATTGGAATGCATTTTAAAAACGCTATTTACGACGACCCTGCCTCATTTAATTTTTAAATTAAAGCCGCAAAAATGTAACCGTGAACCCCATTGCAGTTATGATGAGGCTAAACAACAATTAATGGATATAGTACATCAGGAAATTTTTAAAAACATAGGCCGGGTTCAGGATCATCCTTCACAAAGGATACATGCTTGTTCGAATAGAACACATGTTGATGAGCGAGAGGGTCTTATAAGTAGTAAAGCATGGTTTACGGTTGACATACCGTATATTGCAAGAGAGATATGCGAGAACAAATGTATTTGTCATTATGACGGATAATTTTTTTCAAACATTTTCTTTGAAGACCATTTGAAGTATCTTCAAAATGAGCTATTTAATACATTTTTCAACCGTTTTCAGATTTTGATATTTCCAAGGATGATAAAACATGTGTAATTATGTGATGTTATTGGTGTATAACTAGTATTGCAATTGTAAAAAAATATATTAAAACCTCCTGATTGTTTTAATGTAAATGACACCCAATGTGCTATCGCATGATGTATATCTGTTGTGCATAATTATGTAGAGCTGTAAGTTTTCTACTGCAATAAGTTTTTACGGACTTATGCATGCTTAGTTATAGAATACTCATTGAAAAGTTATTATTTTCTTAATTGTGTAAATAGTTTGTGTAATTTAAAATATATTTTTGTAAATAAATAAGTTTAAATATGAAAACTTTTCTGTGTTTTCTTTATGTGTATGTGTGTGTTGATTACTTGCAAAATAAAAATCTATGAAATTTTACTGCAGCAAAAAGTGGTAAAGTTAACATACTTGGTCAAGATTTAAGGTTCTCGTGTTGTGTTTTTATACTTATCTTTTATACACTACAAGGTAAACCGTTACAAATTTAACAACATTTATTGAAGCATGTACTAAGGAAACATTAATCTACTACATAGAAATAAATTTTCTGATTAAAATCATAAACTTAAGTGTGATAGGTAAATTGTGTTATATGAGAATTCCCAAAGTACTAATTTTTTATAAAATGAACTTAGCTAAAAAAGTCAGTTTCCATAATTTTATAACTTAATCGATTTTTCAGGTTTTTCAAAAAAAAAGTTGTGAGATAAAGAAACTTAGTATTTTAAAATAAAGATTTTTTAGGTGTTCTTTAATGTAAAGATCTTACCACATTTTACTTGAAGTAACAGAATATTTTAAATCAGACACTATGTTTTTAGAACCTCATAGTATTAACTTAGCATATTTTCATAATTTTTATTAAGTAATGGGCTTATGAGAAATATCAACTAAGTGCACATGTTACACATTTTACTGATTGAGATGGTTATGCTTACAAATTTTAAATAAGTATGCTCTTACTTTTATACATGTTACTTTTTCAAACTAAGTATACTTTTGATTTGTATACGTTTATGAGTTCTCATAAGTTATGAAATTATTTCTCGAAAGGAACTTAGCTATTAGAACTTTGTAAATTTCGTAGAAGTAGTATGCTTAACATGTTTTTGATAAAATGGATTTAAATGTGGTACAGAAATGATCAGTTATTTTAGCATAGATGTATAAACTTATCTTTATGTAAACCTTAACTAATTAAAAGTAATATAATTTATGTCTGTACAAAGTGAGGGACTTAGACTATTTTTCAGAATTATCAAGTAAAGGATTTTACAAATACTTAGTAAACTGCATTAATAGATTGTAAGTTGTAATTTTTTTCTTTTAGAAGTTTTGCACATTGGTATATATTTTATGTTCTGATAAGTCGTTGAATATGTTCTTGAAATAAACTAACAGATCTGTACTTTGAAAATTTTATAGAAGTGACGAACTTTGCTATTTTTCGAATGTTACGAACATGATACATTTTTTCTGAAGTGCTAGATATGTGAAAGTGTCTTTTTAGAAACATTGAATTATTCAACTTAGTGCATTTCAGTTACTCTTTCAAGATAAGGGACTTAGAATTTTTTACAAATAGCAAGCTAGTAACTT
Organism: Cheiracanthium punctorium; assembly: GCA_038373885.1. Taxonomy (NCBI): domain Eukaryota; kingdom Metazoa; phylum Arthropoda; class Arachnida; order Araneae; family Cheiracanthiidae; genus Cheiracanthium; species Cheiracanthium punctorium. The sequence goes on along the minus strand of JAWZYV010015127.1, from coordinate 67,003 downwards.
GCTAAACATGCTTATTGCAAATAGTTTTATATATCGATCTTAAAAATCGCAGGTTGTAACTACTAAAAGTTGTAACTACTAAACAGAAATAAACAAATTAAACTATAACAAATTAAGTAGACACTGCGATTTTTAAGATCGATATTTAAAACTATTTGCAATAAGCATGTTTAGCAAGTTACTAGCTTGCTATTTGTAAAAAATTCTAAGTCCGTTATCTTGAAAGAGTAACTGAAATGCACTAAGTTGAATAATTCAATGTTTCTAAAAAGACACTTTCACATATCTAGCACTTCAGAAAAAATGTATCAAGTTCGTAACATTCGAAAAATAGCAAAGTTCGTCACTTCTATAAAATTTTCAAAGTACAGATCTGTTAGTTTATTTCAAGAACATATTCAACGACTTATCAGAACATAAAAATATACCAATGTGCAAAACTTCTAAAAGAAAAAAAATTACAACTTACAATCTATTAATGCAGTTTACTAAGTATTTTGTAAAATCCTTTACTTGATAATTCTGAAAAATAGTCTAAGTCCCTCACTTTGTACAGACATAAATTATATTACTTTTAATTAGTTAAGGTTTACATAAAGATAAGTTTATACATCTATGCTAAAATAACTGATTATTTCTGTACCACATTTAAATCCATTTTATCAAAAACATGTTAAGCATACTACTTCTACGAAATTTACAAAGTTCTAATAGCTAAGTTCCTTTCGAGAAATAATTTCATAACTTATGAGAACTCATAAACGTATACAAATCAAAAGTATACTTAGTTTGAACAAGTAACATGTATAAAAGTATAAGCATATTTATTTAAAATTTGTAAGCATAACCATCTCAATCAGTAAAATGTGTAACATGTGCACTTAGTTGATATTTCTCATAAAAATATTCAAGCCCATTACTTAATAAAAATTATAAAAATATGCTAAGTTAATACTCTGATGTGTTAAAAACATAGTATCTGATTTAAAATATTCTGTTACTTCAAGTAAAATGTGGTAAGATCTTTACATTAAAGAACACCTAAAAAATCTTTATTTAAAAATACTAAGTTTCTTTATCTCACTTAACTTTATTTTTGAAAAACCTGTAAAATCGATTAAGTTATAAAATTATGGAAACTGACTTTTTTTAGCTAAGTTCATTTTATAAAAAATTAGTACTTTGTGAATTCTCATGTAACACAATTTACCTATCACACTTAAGTTTATGATTTTAATCAGAACATTTTATTTCTATGTAGTAGATTAATGTTTCCATAGTATATGCTTCAATAAATTTTGTTAAATTTGTTACTTTTTACCTTGTAGTGTATAAAAGATAAGTATAAAACACAACACGAGAACCTTAAATCTTGACCAAGTATGTTAACTTTACCACTTTTTGCTGCAGTAAAATTTCATAGATTTTTATTTTGCAAGTAATCAACACACACATACACATAAAGAAAACACAGAAAAGTTTTCGTATTTAAACTTATTTATTTACAAAATATATTTTAAATTACACAAACTATTTACACTATTAGAAAATAATAACTTTTCAATGAGTATTCTATAACTAAGCATGCATAAGTACGTAAAAACTTATTGCAGTAGAAAACTTACGGCTCTACATAATTATGCACAACAGATATACATCATGCGATAGCACATTGGGTGTCATTTACATTAAAATAATCAGGAGGTTTTAATATATTTTTTACAATTGCAATACTAGTTATACACCAATAACATCACATAATTACACATGTTTTGTCATCCTTGGAATTAGCAAAATCTGAAAACGGTTGAAAAAATGTATTAAATAGCTCATTTTGAAGATACTTCATATAGTCTTCAAAGAAAATGTTTGAAAAAAATTCTCCGTCATAATGACAAGTGCATTTTTTCTCGCATATCTCTCTTGCAATATACGGCATGTCAACCGTAAACCATGCTTTACTACTTATAAGACCCTCTCGCTCATCAACATGTGTTCTATTCGAACAAGCATGTATCCTTTGCGAAGGATGATCCTGAACCCGGCCTATGTTTTTAAAAATTTCCTGATGTACTATATCCATTAATTGTTGTTTAGCCTCATCATAATTACAATGGGGTTCACGGTTACATTTTTGCGGCTTTAATTTTAAAATTAAATGAGGTAGGGTCGTCGTATATAGCGTTTTTAAAATGCATTCCAATATTTCATTTCTCATTTCACAAAGTTTTAATACTTGATCATTTAAAAGTGTTAAGGAAATTGGATTTAACGTAAATGAATCTCCGGTTTTGTAAATTTGTTGTAAGATGCATTTTCCATCATCATTAAATACAGATAATTGATTATTACAAATAAAAGAGCTATTGTTATGACCTATATTAAAATCTAATAGTTTTACAATAAATTCGATCCATGTGGAAGGGTTCATCACGACTCCCTGACCGGTTGGTATATAGTCTAATTGGGCATTCTGAATAAATTGTCTAATATGAATCTTCAAGTCAGTTCTTTCATCGTGAAGTGAAACGTAGATAAGTCTTTCCAAGTGCCATGTACTATTTACAGAAGCATATAAGCTATGGTAAAGATCGTCCGTCCAATCGTCCAACTTTGCCCTTTTCGGGGAAGGCTCATAAATGTACATTTTGGCAAATGTAAGGTTAATGTGCGGGTCTGTCACATAAGGTTCAGAAGGAATACCATGCGTTAAAAGTTTGTTGGTTGGGGGATATATCTTACACATTGAACCATGTTCTAATTTAATGGTAGTGGTTTCACAGTTCGCTGGTTTAAAATCCAAAGTTCGTTTAGATCCAAAACTTAGAATGCATACACCTGATGATAGGTCTAGATTAAAATCTTCGTAGTTACCGTCTTCAATTTTAGGTTGTTCTTCAGAGCCAAAGTTCACTTGCACCATATTAAATTCATAATTTGTCACTTTCTGTAGATCTTCACGTATTTTTTGCAAAATGGGTATCCAAGAGTAAACAGAGACTGTTGCTCCAGGTAAACTGTAATTGATTCCTTCATCAGCAAAAGTAATTACTTTACGGGTCGAGGAAATTTTCTTTTCACTACTTTGCAGGGGTAATTGAAACAATTCTTGCTGTAGCACGTCAACATCACTTTCAGTATAAAACTCGGGGGAAATTTTCTTTTCAATACTTTGCAGAGGCTTTACATCTAAAGGCAATTGTATTATTTCTTGCAGCAACACATCAGCATCACTTTGAGTATAAAACTCGGGAGTGTATTCAAGCAAACACATTTTTGAAACTCGGCGAAAAATCAATTAAAACACACGTCTTAAGTATAGGCGCACACAGTGCAAAGGGAGTCTCGCAACACACACCTGGCCACTTTATCTAACTAAAATGTCTCTATACTGGTTCTTTAAAAAATCACGTGATTACCCAAGCGCCCTCTACCTTAAAACTTTCTCAACCCTGTAGATATTGCATCATCTAACTTGTCTTAGCCTGTTACAGAGAGTTGCCACTAAATGTACATCCTGCCAACGAACCTAGCGGATATTAAATCAACACAGATTTGCACACGTCACTATCAGGTGTCTTCTGCGCATGTCACTTCCTTATCTCTTATCTGATCTGTGATACCTGATAAGAGAAAACCAGTTGCCGTTAAATTTGTAGAGTTTGTAGGTTGGGCGTAGGTAAGTTCTCCTGCAACGGATACCTAAGAATTCTTTAGCCGAGCAAACAGATGTTTTGTCCGCATGCAACAAGAGTGTTGTCCGGTATTTTTCAGGTATTATAATTGCTTATATTTTTTCTGATATATGTTGTGATTAGCTATCTTTTAGAGTAATAAGTTTAATTTATTAGCAAGTTTTCATTAATAATTTCAGTTTATGACTTTATTAAATAAAAATTTTAGTTTATTATTGTAAAAATTGTTTTAGTTTATGAATTTATTAAAAGGATGTCTATGTAAAATTTAAGTATATAAAAAAACTGAGTGTAAAAATTTTGATATGTTTAATTTATTAGCAAGTTTTCATTAATAATTTTAGTTTATGACTTTATTAAATAAAAATTTTAGTTTTATTATTGTAAAAATTGTTTTAAACAATAATTTTAGTTTATGAATTTATTAAAAGGATGTCTATGTAAAATTTAAGTATATAAAAAAATTGAGTGCCTTTCATCGCAAGTAAAGAATCTTAACCCTGTTTTTCATATTAGAATAATCATAATGTATTTAATACGTGTTCAATAGATATCCTATACAAAATTCCAATGCATTTGTTAAAATTAGATCCTGTTTTTCAATAGTAAATACCTATTTTATACGTGAATACTCATTCATCTGCAATGCCTATAATTTATTACTGTTATTTATCAAAACTTAACAAAAATAATTTGCTTTAGTATAATGATCTTTGCTAATTGTTTCACAGAAATTAATTTAATGATTCATTATTTTCCTAAACTACGTAAAATATATTAATCGTTGTAGCTTAACTTTGATATTTTAATTTAGGATATAATGCCGATGTTAACATGTAAATCATCTTAAATCCATAAGTCCCCATTTTTGAACGTAGAATGAAACACGTGTCCCCAATTGCATATCCCTAACAGCCTCCTGGTTTTATCATATCGGCAAACTAGCCAGCTGTTATTGTACCGACTCTGTAGGGCCTCAAGGCACTTCTTATCTAATTTCTGTTATCAGCATGTGTAGAGATATCGCATGCACGTGCTTTAATTATGCTGTGGATATATTTGCGAATTATTTAAGTATTTTTATTATTATTTTACATCTCTCGCGTGTACAAGTACAGGGTAAGTGTAATATTTTCTATTATTTTAGTTACATATAAGATGATTATCGCAATTAACTCTTAGATTTTTTTTCAAATGCTTTAATTGAAAATAATTATGTGGTTCTTATAGTTGCACTTTTGATGTGTTGTACTTTAAGTATGATTTTTTTGTTATTGTCAATGCATGTTTTTCTGTATTTTGGTGTTTTGCAAACTTTTAAGTGGGTAATCCAGTGTAATTAATAGCAATAGGCATTATCGGTAGAAGTACTTTATGCAGTTTGTATACAAAACTGGGTTTTGAGAACTTTCTCTTAATAGAAAATGCAGTCTGTATGGTATCTGTATTTCAGTAAATGTCTAATTAAGATTAAATTTTCACTTGCTAACTAATTTCATCCTACATAAAATAGTATTGTGAATCTGATAAATTGTTATAAGAAAAAAAATACTTTTAAAGCGTTTAATATCTTCAAATGTGTTATTTTATTAGTATTTAGTGTCTAAATGTTATTAATATTTTCAGCCAAGATTAAGAATTAATCAAGATGATGCCCTGAAATAGGTAGCTGAGAGGGGAGTAGAGCTAATGTATTTTAAATCATTACTCTATTTTCCTGATCTGCTAGCTTGCTTTGCATCAGTCAAGAAATTTGGCGAGAGGCTAGAAGATTTAGTACGATGCCCCTTCACGTAAGTAAAAACCTTGTATTTTTATTTTTATTTCAAGTAATGATAACTCTTTCCGATTAAAACTATCATTTTATCTAAGTAGTTGAAAGATATTTATGTACATGCGGTATAAAACTGTGCTAAAACGGATCTTCAATTTTTATCTTCAATAGTTCAACTTTCTAACAATAGTATTATTATCTAGTCTAAAGGTTTGTGCTAGTTATGCTCACCTTTCTATAAAATATGTTATGTACATACCTCTAAAAAGGTTGATTCATGTATAAAATTATGCTTTCATAGTCAAACTGAAATTAGTGTTGCACATAAACAATCTAACAGGTATCCTATTAAAATTCTATAAATCAAGTTATACTACTTGTGATATACAATTCGTTTCGTATTCAAACTCAATAAATCATGTTACTCTACTTGTGATATACAATAAAAAAGTTTTGTAGGATTACTAAAAATGCAATTTTTTCTCTAATTGATCTATAGAAAATATAAACTAGTATAATCGCTGCCTAAAATCTATCAAAAATGTGTTGGTAAGAAAAAATGTTTAGATAAATCCGTATTTGTAAAAATCTTTCTATGGTATAATTTTCTCACTTCCCTAACAATAGAAGAACTTTGTAGAAAATGTATTGGTATTCCAAACCTTACTTTAATATTCTAGTAAACTTACTTATTAAATATAGACTATAGAAAAAATTAGCTAAATATTAAAACTCTTGATTAACATTTTTTTTGTTTCTTGATAAATTAAAAAAACACTTGATTAAAATTTTTTCTTCATAAATTAAAAACACTTGATTAAAAGTACTTAAATTAAAACTCTTGATTAAAAAAGATTTGTTGTAAAATTAATTATTCACTTAAAATTAAAACTAAAAATAAATAAAAATAAATTAACTCTTGATTAAAAAAATATTTGTTGTAAAATTATTTAACTTAAAATTAAAACATGGTAAAAAAATAACTCTTGATTAAAAAAATATTTGTTGTAAAATTATTTAACTTAAAATTAAAACTGTTGGTTAAAAAAATAATAAAAATAAATTAAAACTTTTGATTTAAAAAACATTTGTTGTAAAATTAATTATTAACTTAAAATTAAAACTCTGGATTAAAAAAATATTTTTTGTAATATTATTTAACTTAAAAATAAAACTTTAAAAAAATAAAAAATAAAAATAAATTAACTCTTGATTAAAAAAATATTTGTTGTAAAATTACTTATTTAACTTAAAATTAAAGTTCGTAGGCCTCCTGGGGATGTTGTTCATTTCTTTGCTCCACATACTTTATTATTATTTAAAGAAACAAATACAACAACGCATCCTCTGTGCTACGCCCTGTCTCCATTCATGCGAGGCTAGCGTGATGGGGAAAGGCACAGTAAAGATTTTTATTTGAAATGAGGCGGTATATGTTCTACCGGGTGGCTGGTGGGTCCTCATTTAATTACAATATTTTTTATTTCAGGTTTAATTCATAAAGTATAGCTTATTTAAAATATAACAAATTCCCTTATTTTGTTACTAAATGTTAAAGTCCCTAAATTTTCATTAGAGAATGCATCACAGTCTCAAAAATTACAAGTCCCCTTATTTGAAAAGTTTTTCACAATCTGAAAAAATTACAAGTCCCCTTATTTCAAAAATATCTTAAAGTCTGAAAAAATTACAAGTCCCCTTATTTGAAAAAAAGGAAAAAAAATTCTTATCAATCCTTTTCAACTTCCTCTCTCAACATCCGTTCCGACCACGCCCCCTTCCCCGCTCAACCCAGGGAAAGCACCTGTACGGTGCACCTCACTTTTAACATGCCACCTCATGAGCAGAACTCTCCTTTCCTTACTACTCATACCTTTGTGAAACTACCTCTTCAATGTAAAAGTCATTTGAAAATTTAAACTTACCATAACTAAATCTCATACTAAAAGTGTACTAACTTATTTCTCTATTCTTCTTAACTTAACTTTTTATAAATTACTTTTAATCATAATAAAAAATACCCGACGGAGCTGTGCATAGTATCAAAATTGTGGCATTTTTGATTATCCAAAAGCAGTCGGTCCCAATTACTTTGGATAAACAAGATTCTACTGTAAAGTATTTATACCATACTTTTGTATTCTCTCACTCCCTTCAATATTTATACATATGCATGTTACCATTCATTTGAATTATACATAAAACTAAAATAAAACTATTAAAAATATTTTATTAATGGAACAAATAATCAAACTATTAACAATGATTTTTAGTTACGGAACAGTTCCTTTTTACAAATACTGTAGACACAAATGAAATAATCTTAAATAATAGAAAATAGTAGACTTAAGAAATAGTAGACTTAAAAACTTGAGAGAAACAGTAGGCTTAACTTGAGAGAAATAGTAGACTTAAGAATTAGCTATATGTAACTAATTCTTTAATAATATGAAAAAGCAAAGCATAATTAATTCTTTATATTTCATTATTATTTATATTTATTTACAATATTTAAACACAAAACTTTTCCATGATCACATAAAACGTAACGAAGACGATCAAAACCCAAACAAAGCCAAGATATCTGATCCACCCAAACGTGCGTCGCAATTTCAGATCGGTTTATCTAACGCGGCGTTCGCTTTTAGCCAAGGTGTTGGCCCGTAAAGCACCGGTGCTCTGTATCTAAGAGTGTTTGTTTTCACGCGCCCGGGAAGGCAACGGCACTCTGCTGGCATACTGCATGTGCCGGCCGTTACTCACAATAAAGGCACTGGACCATTAAGTTTATAATGCCCAAAATTAAACGGCCGGGTGTCGGCTATTATTAAAAATAAAGGCACTGGCCTGGTATCTTAACAGTGACTACAATATAATGGCACGGTACCGGATTAGTGCCTATTTACAGTAATGCTGCCATAATTAAAATACGAGCCAGTGGCGGATTCGGGGTAGGGGGCTTATTCATCAACCCCCACCCCCACACCGAAAAAAAAAAAAAAAAAAAACATTCCTTAAGGGCAACATTTTGAAAGATAAAAAACAACATAAATGAAAGATAAAAAAAAAAATCCGTTGGTCAATCGTTTGCAAAGTATGTGCGCCTATCATTAGTGAATTGTGTGCAGTTTTCATAAACTGCAATTTTCTTACAAATGTGTAGTCGCAAAAGATTTTTTTTATGAGAGAGACGGTAACACATTTCAGAACCAACATAAAATCATCTATAAACAGTTTAATTTCAATATTTCAGAGTTAGAGATTTTATAAATGAGTTATAATACTTTATGGTTGATATATATATGTGTGTATGTACTAAACAAAATCTTACAGGAAGCAATAATAAATAAAATAGTACTATGGTAACACATAACTTTCGGGTAACATTTTGCTTTATTGTACATTTTGTTTAGATCAAATTATTTTTTAAATGTTAGCTATTCTGAAAAGAAATTTTCTGTATCTATACCTGTTGCATACTACATGATTCAAATTTTATGGAGGAAAGTACTTTTATACACTAAAATAAGTATCATTAGTAACCTCACCGACTTAAAAAAAGTCACCAGTTTAGTAGCCATTTTCTCAATTTTAGTTCCCAAAATAGTAACATTTTTTAATGATTTTGTAGTTAAGAAATAAACATGCTTAATTTAGCTTCATTTAAGAAGGATTGAATAAAATGATATATTTAAAAACTTCATGCTTTATATATATATATATATAACAGAACATATAATATATTTATTTTTAAAGTACGATTAAAAAAACAGATTAGAATGTTTGCTGAAAGCTCAATAGCAACTTAAAAAAAAACGGAGTTGAGTAAAACCAACACCATATTTTCAAATTAGTCGCCTGGAGTAAGGTACAAATAGCCAAAACTTGAAAACAATATGAAAATGACGTTTTTGGTTCAAAAATCGCCTAATCTTTAAATTAGTTGCAAAAGTCAACGGTGGACAGCATGTGTACATTAAAACCAGCGAAAGTAAAAATTTACCTGTTTAAAAACTGTAGAACTAAAATCCACTTGCTGCATATCCTTAACTAACGAGATTTCACTGTCGAAGCTATTATAATTATTATTGCTCCTAACAGAGAAATCTCACTAGTCTATACCAATAAACCTTCTCGAAAGTTCTATAATAACGACCGGAAAAACTTTGTATCCTAAAAAGTGTACTTTATACGTATTTCCAAATGTAACTGGCCTCCCGCTCAACGTTTCAAGATTTGCGAAACGAAATGACACATCAAAAGAAAAGAGGGTTACTATACTTATTGGACACGAAAACGCAACACTTCTGTTTTAATGAAACTCGCGAATTTTCAAAGCAGCTAACTGGAGACCCTCCTCCCCCCTCCCACACACACACTAATATTAACTTTGCGTTTTAGAAATATTTTATGTGCATTATACACACACAAATAAATATACATATATATATATAAGCTATCTTGCACATCTCGGATTAAAATAGACAAGCAAGTTTTTATTTTCTTTCTTCAAATGCATAAAAAATTCATTTGTACTTCGTATAAATAATCTGAATTTATATAGCCAAATCCACGATAACAGTTCCATTCTTGCTTATCTGCAGTCGTGAGAAGACCTCTTGCTTCTATATAAGTATTGACCTCTTGCTTCTATAGTATCATACTTGAGGCCCCATAAAAGGGTGCGGAAATAAAACACTTGATTCGAGAGTAATGGAAACAGATACAAAAGAAATGAAATAAAATTCCTAAAATAAATTTCTCCACTCCGTACATTCTGACTATTACATGTAAATACTGGTTCATTGCTGAATTTCTAACAAAATAACTGCAGGAGCTCTGATTTTTTTTATTGTAAATTTGACCGTTAATTACCTAATTTATATTTAAAAATTACGTAATCTTTTGTTTTATCTCTGCTATATTTAATATAATAAAAAATATCAATAGAAGCAATTATGTAGGCTGTTAAAAATTTTAATTTAATCTAACAGTCTCTGAAAAAAAAAAAGAGTACAGGATCTGAGCTCTCATGCAAATTAATCCCTGATTGGTCTTCGTGTAATACGCTCTAACATATTTCTGCACCCTAATTCGGTAGATTTTAAAAGGGGCTTAACGTAGAAAAAAGTTTCCAAATATGTTTTTCAGGAAAAGTTTTGCAAAATTGTAAAAAATTAATATAAATTATAAAAATTTTAAGATTAAAATTCATAATTCTGTACATAGTGGGGGTTATATACTGTCATATACAGAGTGGAGGTTCTACTGTCTACACCCTATGAATTTGAAACGATATTATTTAATTAAAATAACGAAATTTTATGCCAACACTACGAAATATATATAGGCACATTACTACCAAATAGTGCTGGCCCGGTACATATTAAGCAGTACCACGCCGTCAACTTTTCTGTGCACGTCATTGACAAATGGCAGTTCGCCGTTACTAGTTATTTACCGGCGCATATGCATTTTTCAGGCACTGGTACTCCAGTGACTTCCAGACGATGGCAATCTACCTTGCTCCAGGTATACGGCACTTTGCCAGAACGACGGGTACCCGGCCGCGTTTTCAGAAACCCGGGGTTCACGCACTTCGCGAAAACAGGAGCGCGCCAACGATTTCGCGGAAGAGAGACGCGCATTGCGAAAGTCACCGTCTCATACTAGCCTCGGTCCAATACATTCATTTACGCGGTTCGCTTGTTTTGTTGTTTTCGAGTTTGCTCTTTAAAAATAACACGAATAATTTTAAAATATGTCTCTGTTGAAATTCAGACATAGTGTTTTAGATGAGATTATTCAAAAATATCCTAATTGCGTTCAGGGCCATAGCGCTGCGGGCGCTATGAACGACTCAGCCCCCTCTGGAAAAATCTGAGCTCCCCCTAGCCCAAGAAAACAGGCACTGAGGAAAATGTTTTTGTAAAAAGTAAAAAATATGTATATATTTTTATTTTTGTTTCTGTACGTAAAAGCAAACATTTTATGCTCTTTAAAGAGTATTAGAAAAGAAATTATTTCTTTTCTTTTAAGATAAGAAAAATCGTATGCCTGAAGAGGAAATTGCAAACTCAACAAACAGCAAGCTCTTGAAACATCGTAAATTTTCTTCTTTGATCTTTTTATTAGGGCGACTGCAGTGAAAACATGTTGTTAAAAAAGGATGTGTGGGTAACCAACTACTAATTTTTTCACAAGCAGTCACTGCCCCGTCCCTACAGTTAACGACCACCCCGTAGCCCCTTTTCAGCACCAGCACAAACCCGTAAGCAACAGAGTGAGTAGGGAGTGAGAAAAACTTCCGGCCTTTTCAAAAGGCGAAAACGTTTTATAATTGATTGGTTTGGCACTAGCTATGTATTTTTTTTTTTTTTTTTGCTTAAATCATTGATAAACAGACTTTTCGGCAGCAAAATGATTAAGCACTAAAATTTAATTAATTTGTAGATAGTCTATTTTCTTAATTGTAGTTTGCTTTAATATATTAATATATATTTCTTAAGTTTGCGGCGGGATGGATAAAACTTTCAGACAGGCAGGAGCTGGCCCGCGGGCCGTAGTTTGACCACCCCCTGGTTTTAAGCAATCTTTTTTTCTAGGTTTGAGACTTTTTTCATCTCTGCAATGCCTTTGCTGAGTTCAGACGCCCTCTATACATTTTTGCGCCCTTATGCGAAGTGAAGCTGAACGTCCACATCCGTATTGGGCGGTTTTAGATAGTTCCTTAAGATTATAGGAAATTTTTCCAATGTAAAATTCAGTGGCGTAGCAACAGGGCGGCCGCAGCGAAACCTTTCTTCCTTACACTTACAGACTTCATTTTTTTTTTTTTTTTTAAATTGGAAACCTGCCTTCCGTGGGGGGGAGGGGGAAAACTGTAGGACCGCTCCAGGTGCCAATTACCCCAACTATGCCGCTGGTTAAATTGTAATATAATTATGTTCTGCATTTTTAACACTCAGAATGTTTTTCTTGCCTCTAAAAATGTAAAAACTGATTTGAACATTTCTCTTATTTTAAAAAGAGTGGAGCCTGAAATTGCGGAAAAAAGTAAAGATACATAAATTAGAAAAAGGTAGAAACATATGTTGGAAAAAAAAAAGAAGAAGAAGAAAGAAAGAAAGAAAAAGAAAAATTGACCTTCAGGACGATGCAGTAAATTGAACTAAAAATTTTATGTTCGGATGTGGGGGGGGGGGAGAAAGGGAAAAAATACGCTGTGAAATTTATTTCTGAAATAAAGCATTTTAAAATAGTTGAGAAATTAAAAGTAAATGCTTCTCTATTAATGACTTAGTATTACATTTTATTGAACGAAACATTAAACGCAATTATTAAAAAAAAAAATACTTACGTCAGTAGTTATCTTTCTGACGTTAAAGTGAACTTAATTATAATCACCGTACAATGTCCTTATTAAATTTGTAACATATTTGAAAATGAGAAATATTTACAAACCTGATTTTAAAATTTTGAAAAGAAATTATTTATTTTAATAAACCCTTATTAACTTTTCATATATGATACATAATTTAGATATAGTTGAGAATGAGTGTGAGGCCTGCCATTTAAATAAGAAAAAAAATCTCCACAAAATTTGAATATACAAAACTGTCTTAAACGAATTTGAAAATTCTTCGCATTTTTTCTCAATTCGCAGGGATTTTCAATTCTATGCTCAAAATAATTTTTTTTAAATGTTTGGTGACTTTCTTTGGATGCAGCATGTATTCCGGCCAGTCCCCCCTAAAGCATGTAAATAAATTCCCAGTTTAACGAGGAATTTAAAATACTTTATTTTGTACTTATTAGTGACAATTTTATTTTATTATAATTATTTGTTTTTAACTTTTATTTAGCAATAATATGTTTTTTTTATATTTTAGAGGAACATTAGTTTTTTATTCTTCATTTAAATACTAGAATGCTTTTATTTTAATAACTAGTTTTCTGAACTCATTATTTGTGCTTAAATAAGCACGTTGATTATATGTACTAAACAAAAAACCACGGTTTTTTTTGTTTGTTTTTGTTTTTTTTAATTATTAGAAATACAACAGGGTGGTTATAAAAATCAAGAAATAAAGTTCCCTGATCATCGTATTGCGTATACCCGACGATGATCAAAATTACAGTGACTGTAGAAAACTTTAGAGTGAAATAAGGGGACAGGGGTTGGGAGCTCAGGTCCCACTTCTCGAATATTTTTCATCATAAAATCCATACATCTATCTTTTTTAACGTAAAAATGTCACCTTTTAACATTAAGATTACATCTATGACCGCCCTCTCCTTAAAGAAAGCCTGTGTGTGCATTTGTCTTCAGATTGAATGAAAGACACTGTCTACCTGAACTCTCCCAATATGCTAGATCAGAGGTTCCCAAACTGGGTGCCGTGGCACCCTAGGGTGCCACGAGCATATGTCAGGGGTGCCGTGGAGATAATCAAGAAAAGTGTTTTCGTGCAGTATAATCAAATAGATTCATCTGAACCGGTATCCCCAAGAAAGTGAACCAAGCCCAAGCCGATCACTAAGTGGGCTCAAACAAAAATATTTCAGTGCAAGACTGTCCTGTAGCCTCTCTTTTATAGGAACTCCCTGAAATTGGGGTATTGTCAAAATTCTATATCCCTTTCCCAAGAGAGTACTTGATATTTAGTCCTATAAACAAACAAACAAAAAATAACGTAAAATGCATCGAAACTGCTTTATTCTAACCTTCATATTCATATATCTTTAAAGGAAATCTGCCGCGAAAGTTTTTAGCCTGAAAGGGTGCCGCGAAATGTTTTTAGCCTGACAAGGGTGCCGCGAAATGCTTTTAGCCTGAGAAGGGTGACGCGGGTAAAAAAAGTTTGGGAACCCCTGTGCTAGACATTTGAATTGCCGAATAGCGCAGTATATGAACCCATTCCCACTCAGACACTACTGTATAAGATTTTTCTAATTATCTTGATGAAAAATATAGCGGTCACGTTATATTCGGGACAATACGGTATAACACCCACTCTCCCCCCCCCGAAAAAAAATTGCACACCCCTCCCTCCCCAAAACAAATAAAAAAAACCAACAAACAAACAAACTAAGAAAAAGAAAAAAAAGGGATTGCTCTTCTTTTTTCAGGATCTTTTCCTTCCTTAGGGAGATTCTGTTTTAATTCTTTCCTAGGAAAAAAAAAGGAGGAGGGGATTTTAATGAACAGTAATCGCTGCCTTTATCCCTGTGTTCCCTTTTTTCAAAACCGTTCTTTCATTTAGAGAGTACAGTGAAACTTCTATGAGAGACCACCTCTATTAAGCGAGCCCTTCCTCCTAGGACCCATTTTTTAAGGAACCGATTTTTTACCCAATCTACTTAATGTTAAAAGATCCTCATCAAGAGACCACACAGCTCTCTATAAGCGACCGGATCCGGTTCTTTGTCCGAAAATTTCCTAGCAATTTTCCGGAAGTAAAGTCTACAAACTAATCACTGTAATGTAAACGGACAGCAGGTGCTAGTACACGCACCCATCATGTATAAATCTTGCAGGTTAGAGAATTCGTCTAAGAAACGCGTTATTTTACCTTACCGTTGGAACACAGTGTTGATGGGATCGAGTCACACGAAAAAAGAAATTCGAAAAGAAAGTTGTCGGTTAAATTTGGTTATGGGAAAACCCAGAAAGCAAACTTTAAAGCAAATATATTTTATTATGGCAAATTCAGGATGCATGAAGAATATCAGGATAAATGCTCTTTTGTCAGCTTTAAAAACAAAGTAGAGACAGAAGCACTCTCGGAGACAGAAAACAAGAATAAAAAAATCAGGAATTTCTATTTTATTAAAAATAAAATTTGAAAATATGTTTGTATAATTACTTATGTATTAGTATGCAGTTCCATAAAACTAACAAAATGCTTCAGTATTTTTTTGCTTGGCTATGAAATGTTTATACTTCATTGAGCAAACACCTCCCTTAAAGAACGATTTTTCGCGTAACGAAGGATGGTCGTTCTCGAGAAGTTTCACTGTATGTATATGAGTGTGTGTGTGTGTGTTTGTGCACGTATGCATGCGGTGTATTGATTGAAAAACTTACTAAAGTATAAATCCTTGCTAAAATGGAAAAACTGAAATAAGAAAAGTTATTTTCAGAAAAATAACAAAAGCAATCATCTACATTCACTTATCAAGCGTTTGTATTCATTGTTGACTGTTTATAAAAAACACCCTTCTCTCTCTGTGTGTGTGAATACACGCACACATATATATATATTTGTAAGCCCCCCCTAGGGAAAGTGTAAGCCCCCCCCCTGTAAAAACGGTCTAACTACGGCCCTGATTGCGTTGTTGATAATGGAAAATCCAACGACGAAATCGTTGTTTTACGGCTATCGCTGAAAGATAAAGATGAATCTGAAGCTTTCAAATATTCTCTTTCCAACATTATGAAATTAGAATGGATTGCTTATTACAGAAAGCCACAATTTGAAAAGTAAGTGGAGCTTTAACATTTCATTTATGATATTTCATATTAATTTCGATAAAATACAAGTAAATTTTAATTTTTCTATATTTCTTTCAGAAAAATATTCAGCTGGAATAATGCTGGAATATGCTCACTCCAGCAAAAATGATGTGGGCATAATCTATCATCATTTTCTTAAACAAACGACAGATTTTGTATCTGAACAACTCAGTGAAATTTCAGAAAATATTTTTATATTCACAAGCAAAGTGGATAATGTTAAATACACAATTAATGCTGAAATTGGTGCATATACATGTCCATCTGGCATATCTGGGACATTTTGGAAGCACCAGTTCTTTCTGATGAACGATAAAAAAATTAATTTTTTTAATGCCCCACCAATATCATCATCTGAAAAGTATGAAGAGGGTCCCAACACGGGGGCAGCAAATAATTATTGTCCTCTTTCGACTCCAATTTTACATGTGTGTGGCCAAAAGATATGTCCTTTTTTAAAGGAAGAAATTTTATTTAGCTTAATTAAAACTGAAGAACATGAAGAACATAACTCTTGGAACGAGATAACAAAAACATAACAAGGTTAACTCTTTAAATTACTTAAGCAGCGCTGGGGTTGCTACGCTCAGATGCCGGCGTCAGCGCAGGCATCTGAGCGTAGGTATCTCACCGGCCGGTGAGATACCTCGTATCAGACGGTCGTCTATCGACTCAGAAAAAGGTAGCATGGTCGCCACAAGCATGAGTTAGCTGTATTGGCTCTTGGAGAAAAATGTCCACAACCCGATTTTTTCAAAAACTTCATTGATGAAGGTGTGGATCCTATTTGTAACAATGAGCGTATAGTCCCATTAGATAATGCCATTTCTAATGGTGTCACATCTACCGAAAAAGAAATAGCTTCAACTGAGCAAAAGGAGGAAATTAAAAAAGAATTATCTAGCTTGGGCCATTTGCTTGGTGACAATATCAGGCTCAATGCAGCAGACAAATTACTGAGAACTTTAAAGCAAATCAAAGATGTAAGCGATTTGAATAACTTCATTTTTTAAAATCATCTAGAGTGAAAAAAATAAAAATGCAGCCAACATCTATAACAAGATGTCGTCCTGGTTTAACAAGAACCAGTATAAGAGTTCCACCAGGACGAAATCCAAAACAACTGCAAAATAAAGGCGTTAAGCGCAAAAGAAGTATTACTGAAAGTGTTTCCAAAAACAGGCCCAACGCAAAATCCCATGGAACAAACCATTGAGGATTTTTTCCATACACATTATTTTTGAAGAACACATATTATTAATTAATTATATACTTAGATTTGTATTTTATGATTTTGTAAATAAATTTATTCATGGTCTTAGTTTGATTATTTTGTTTTTTAATAATTGTATTTTCATTGGGAAGATTTACAAGCACTGAGTTTATTAAGCCTTTAAAATAACCAAATTTATACAAGTAGAATAAATTAAGATTTGTGATTTTTTATATTAAAAAAATTGAAATTTTTTATACTTAAATTTTTGCATAAGCCACGTTTTCTCTGTTTTTATTGCTACTTCGTGTTTCTTGATTATTTTAGGCCTTCATTATCAAATTAAATACTTAACAAGGTACAAAAATAAGTAAATAATTTAATATATTAATTATTAATTGTTGAGTTCCAAAATTGTTCTTATATATTATAAATAATTATATATATATATATATATATATATATATATATATATATATATATATATATATATATTATAATTATTATATGAATTATATATTAATAATATATTAACAATCCTTATCTCCTAAAACACATTTACCTGAGAAATACAGTTTCAATGAAATAGATAAAAAGTGGAATCAAAGTAAAATTTCTCAATATATAAAAATGATAGTTTATTATTGAACATTAGTTTTAAAAAATTCCTGGTGAATTCATTACGTTTGATAACGAAGTCCTGACTTATTTGCATGTTCTCAGTTTTGTATAATAAGGAAAAAAATAACTATATGTTTCCATATGGTGCTAGAAATTAAACTTACAACAGAAAATTAAGAAAACTACTATTAGTAAGATAATTCCATTTAAAAAAAAAAAAAAAAAAAAAAAAAAACGTCGGTAGCATTAAATTAAAAGTGTTAGGCATTTTTTGAAGCGCTTATAGAAAAGTTTTAAGCATTTAAGTTATGTTTTTACCTATAATTAAATGTCTTAAGCGTAGAGTTATGTACATTTCTTACTCTACCATTTATTATTTAACAAATTCCACTCTTTAAATATATCGGAAACATGTTTATTAACGTTTCTTGTAAAATTAAGCAATAGATCAATAAACCTATTGTGATAATTACGTTCAAAAAATGTAGATGGCGCCAAAAAGAACATGCGATAAACAATTTTAAAGTGCTTAGGATAAAATTGCGGAGCAGATAAGTTAAATTTTAATAAATGAATATTTTATAAATACAATCATATTATATACATTTCATATTTTACCAATATATTAAACTAATTACATTCTTTAAACTCATCAGATAAGCGCGTCTGTTATAACATCATAAATTCTTGTGGCGGTCTTGCTAACATTGCAACCTTACAGGGACTACAAGCGCGAGTAACTCCTCTCTTCCGCCAAATCGTTGGCGTGCTCCTGTTTTCGCCAAGTGCGCGAACTCTTGAGGGTTTCGGAAAACGCTACCCGGCCGTCATTTTGCGAGCAGTAGTGTGTTTGCTGGGCAGTTGGCTAAAACGGAAGGTGTGTTCGAGTTCTTCCTTTATACCAATACCGAAGATGTATTATTTTATGCTGTCTTGCTGATTTTACACTTCTTTTTCCAATAGTTATTTTTATGATGAAATACTTAATATACGTCTTACCTTAAACGAAATGGGACGCTTCCGGACGATTAACCCCTTAACAGTGGTATTATTTTCAAGAAAACGGTCATAATTTTTTTAAAATTTTTATTTCAGAAAACTGCACGAAAATAAGTGCATGTATATATATATATATATATATATATATATATATATATATATATATATATATATACACTATATGCATTCACTTTAAGGTTTTGGACATGTTATAGCGCGAAAGAAAAAAAGTTTAATTTTTAGAAAAAGCCTACATTCAAAGTTATCGTGACTGAATGCGTGTTTTGTTGTAAGCAAGGAGTCATTAAAAATATAATTTTTTTAAACACTCGAAGAGAATTTTTTGAACATCGTAAAATCCTTATAAATAAAATGAAATTCTGTTTGTGGGTTTGTTTGTTTAGACCGTATACAAATCCACAAAAATGGACCTATAAGCCTATCATTTGAAATTTTGCACAGATATGTAAAGAATAAATGATATTTCACTTTAAAAGTTTGAAAGTCCACATGTTCCCGGAGTTTAAAATATTTTTTAATGTTTTCCACGCAGAAAGCTTTCCGATACCTGACTGTGTAGTAAACACGGTGAGATTTACAAGCGAAATCTACAGCACTTTGATGTCAAAAAACACGTCACGAACAAAATAACTGAAATTTGAAATGTTTTTTGTTATTCCGATTAGTCGGATTAGATAGATTGACATTTTTTTCTAAAATAAAAATAAACACCCAAGAACATAAGATTTTTTACTAATTCAAATCCCAAATTTGATCCTCGTCATTTTGCTGTCACTTGTTTGAAATTGCTCCGAAAACTTAGTCATTAAAAGACTGTGACGTCAGATTCAGATTGACCGTGGCAGACGAAAAATACAGGCTATGGTTGTGAAATATCACGTGATCCAATGCGGTTGAAGCTTGAATTTTTAATCGCGGGAGTTGGTCTGAAATCTGTTCTGAAATGCATTAGTGTGTCCATGTTTTTAATCTTTGTGCATACAAATTGTGTTTTCTATAATTTACATTTGAAAGATGTGTTTATTTAAAACATTCATCTACTTCCTCGGAATATTCCTCGGATGTGCAGTGTGTAATCGCGGTATAGTTGCCCTGGAAATCTCTTTGTGTTCTGAAATGCTCAGTGTTAATCTTTGTGCATACAAAGTTTGCCGTTCTATGTCCGGTGGGATTTGTTAGAAAAAGGTATTATTTTATTGTGTTTTCTACAATTTACATTCGAAAGCTGTGTTCATCTACTTTGAAATTGACTCGCCATTCCTACCGAATTAACACTTTTGAAATCGACCTCAATATGCTTTAAACATTTCCACAAAAACGAATTATTCGTGCTGACAAGGTAAACTCCAAAGGTGGGATGAAAGAGTATCGAAATTAAAGGCCAGAACTTTCTGAAAATGCTGTGCTTAGGGTTTTTCCGAATACACCCAAATATTTAACAAACAGTAGCAATACTTGCAGACAACTAGTTTCGAGAATCGCGCCTCTAATATGAAGAGAAATTCATTATCCTGTTTAGATGGCATTTGTGATTGCCCTGAAGAAAATGGATAATTATCAGAAACGATGGAATATAAAGGATAACGCTAAAGTAACTATTTGTTTTGTAAATTTTAATGATAATCCCTCATATGTTAATGGTTTTATTATTATTTTTGAATATTTGGTTTATAACATGTTTATTAATAATGTTAAAGTGTCTAATGTTGCTAAAATTTTAAAATGTAATTGTATTGATTCTACAAACTTCTTGGAAAAAGTGTTTTTTGAAAAATGCAATTAAAAGCAAACTACTGTAATATTACCTGGGTTTAAATATGAGTCGAAAATTTTGCTTGTCTAATAATTATCTGAATTTCAATCTTTCTAGATTTTTGTAGATGATTGATTAAAAATAGAAATTACTAGAGGTAGCATAATTTACATTATATAACGCATATGAACCAAATGTTTTTCAACAAACTAAAATTTTAAAATTATTTATATGCACTTTCAATAAGGAATGGAATAACATTTAATTATCTCTGGAAAATTTGTGAAAGTGTCTCCATGATCATAACATTAATAGGCATACAAAAAGTATGCCTGTTTTGTATTTACCGATTTGGTTTTAAAATATGCTTATAATAAATTTTGTAGTATCCTTCTAAAAGATATTGATAGCAATAGCATGTATTATTTATTTAGTCTTATAAAAGTTGCATTATTTTACTTGTACTTAAAAACAATTTATGTACTTCATTAGAAATAGATGAAGAGATTCTTATTGGGGAGTCATTATTGCTGATGTGCTCCTTAAATTTATTAATATTGAAACTTGATTTAAGAAAAAAAAATGTGTTATATTTTATTTTTATCAAGTTCCTATGGGTATTAGTACTTAAAGTAAAGAATATGTAAGTGATTGCTTTTTTATAGAGAGTAAGAGAAGGTAATTTTTATTAATCTATTTTGTGTTTTCCTTCCTTCCTTCCTTCTTTCTTCTTTTTTGTATCACATATTTAGGTTATTTTGTATTTATAGCAACTTTTAGCTAAAATATTTCTTTCTAAAAATAGGACAATCAACAAATGAATGTTGGGATATATTCAGGAATGTACTGTGGGGATAAATTCAAATAATTGAAAAAGAAGTGTTCATTTGATTAACGAGATTAGATAATCTGGACTCTTACAAAAATATGCATGTTTTATCAAAGGTAAGTCTAAAAATAAATTGTTTTATAGCATTATCTGAGTGTGTATGTATTTCTGTGAATAAGCGCTAGTGTATCAAAAGAGGAGATCCTCACCCAGACAGCACATAAGCTTAAATCAAGTTTGACATTTCTTTGAATTTGACGCATTAATGCAAGCTTGACAGTTCAATTCATTCTAAGCTGGCAGCAAGCTTGCAGGAGTCAAGCTGAATTGTCAAGCTTAAATACAGCTTGATTTAAGCTTGAAAATTGATACTCGCGTGATTTTTCCTTTTTAAAGGAGCGTTGATGGCGCCATCTGTGAAAGAGAATGGACATTAATTGTCTAGCGTCCTCAAATTTGCTGAAAGTTCGTAAAAGATGTGTTTTATTTTATATTACCAGTGCCATATATATTACCGGCAAGGCAAACGGGGCAACTGCCCAGAGCTTACTTAACACAAAATTTGTGTTAAGTAAACCCATTCTATATTTCCAAATATGGAAATTCTTCAAAATAAAATACAATTATACTACGAAATGTATTTCAAAATCAGTCGTTTGTCTCGATTTTGGCCAGCAGTATTGCTTCATCAGTGTTGCGGTACTGAAAGTTTTAAAACGTGTTTTTTTATTTTAATTTTGATTTTAATTTATTTTGATGCATTATTTTAATTTTGATGCATCCCATGGAAAAATAAAAGAAACAAATAACACATCGCCCACTTATCAATCTGGTGAGAAAACAGCGTGGTAAGTCACTTCAAACTTTAGTCATAGCTGCACAAGGCTCCGGTGGCGGAATGGATAGCGTGCTCGACTGCGAAGCCAAAGGGCCCGGGTTCTATCCCAGCGACTAACACTCGATGGAAACAGATTAAATGAAATTGAAATTTCAGCGTAGAGGGGGGAAATGCGCAGAAAAATAAATTATGTGGGGCGCCCCGTGTATTTAGAAATTTTTTTAAGCTTGAAATGTCAAGCTTAATGCAAGCTAGGCAAGTGTAAACTAGAACACTTGATTCAAGCTTGCATCAAGCTTACACGCTTGGAATTTTCAAGCTTAATTCAAGCTTGCTGCAAGTTTGATGCAAGTTTGCTGTGCTGTCTGGGCACTGTCTTAGTCACGTGACTTAAAAAGTAGGCGTGACCACCGGAGCCAGTCTGTTTCGTTAGCCACGCAGATTGACTAGAAAGAGCCCTTTTATTTATTTATTTCGCGTTCATGAACAATGGATATAAAAATGTTTGTAAATAGACACGGTAAATGCAGAAAAAAAAGATTTACGAACATATATCCATTAGCTCAGCCGAAACATGAGAACTTAACATCGTCTGCTAATTAATATCTGGATTAGAAATAGTGAGCTGTTACATATTAAAACAGTTTTTTATTACGTAATTTTCGGAATATCTCTCTGAATTTTCAGTAAGACACATCTTTTGCATTGTAGGATGGGTGAATAAAATCGTCTGCAATTTAGTTGGTTATCGTATTGAAAAAAAGGTAAAGGTTTTAAGGTAAGTGATTTTGATACATTTCATATATCTTAAATTATTATTGGAATAACGAGTATGATAATGTAAAACTATTTTCTAATAGTCTGTTTAAACTCAATCATGAAAAGCCGATTCACGCAAATGGTGAAAAATTATCGATGTTACATTTTTTTTATTGGTATTTTACTGTATAATCCTTTTCCAATTAGATAGACGTGCTTACATTGTTTTCTTCGTACGCAAATTCATACAAATCTATTCGAGTCTTCGTGCAAAGTATCTATTTATGCTATATGCATGAATTTTAGCTTATATTTATCAGAAATAGTATAGCTTCAAATAAAAGAAATAAACTTCAGAATAATCTTCAGTAAATACAGAGATGCCCATAGAGCATGATGTAATACTCAGGAGTCTTTCTGCAAAAGAACTACGTATGATATATGCATGAAAGGTAGCCTATATTATAAAGGGATAGTATAGTTTTCGATCACTGAAAAGAAGTTTTAGAATCGGTTCAGTTATTACAGATATGCCTACAGTGGATATTAGAATTCTTTTGAGTGTCTCCATATAAGTACTATTTATGATGTATGAATTGTAGCCTATGTTACTCATGAATAGTGTAGATTTCTATTGGTGTAAAAATTTCTAGAATCAATTTAAGTTTCAAAGATGTCCATAGAACATAATGTATCAGAATTTTTTGACTGTTATAAAAGAACTACTTACACTATATGCATGAAATGCAGTCTATGTGTTAATGCTGAGGGTAAAAAGTATCTTCATTCCAAATTTCATCCACAAACATGCAATTTTTCAGATTTATATAAGCAGGATTTATATTGTATAAGTCACATGAAAAAAAAAATTCTCAGCTCCTGACATAAAAGACGAGATGAAATTTTTTGGAATTACATAATAATTATTTGGGTAGTTGGTGCAACATCTTATCAACATATAAAACTTTAAAACGTGTGTTTCCGATCAAACATGTCGAAAAAAATTCATGATGTTTCTTAGCAATGTGTATGCAAAATCTATAGAAGATACTCAAATTTTGATTACATTTTTAGAATCAGCTTGAAAAGTTACCCCTGTAAACAAATTTTCACTTCATTATATTTTATAGCTGAGGCGTTATTCAAGGAAATAAGAATGACGAATTTTATGTGGAAATTTTTATTATAATAATTATTTTCTCAGTATTTAATTACCATAGAACTTTCAAAATTGTGTTTTGTGGTTACCTTAGCATATACATCATCTGTAAAAAATTTGAGTAAAATCTGAATGGTGTGGTGGAGTTACCTTTTTTTTTCCGGATTTGACGGGGAACGATGCGGTAGTCTTTTCTTTCCCTCCCTGAATTGTCTTTAATTTTTTTTTTTTTTTTTAGTTTTGTCTCTTTTCTTGCATGCAAGCGAAATAATGATTCAAATAACTTTTTAAGTTGTTTCAAAAGTAAAAGTTTGTTGCAACGCAATGTTATTTTGTTAGATTAATAAACTATTTAAAGTTTCTGGAATAATATAAAATAATGAAATTTCGATTTTCTTCACTTCTATTTTTTCCCGCACAAAAGACGGGTTGTTTTTGTGTGCGATTATGGCAACGCTACACTAGGGCGATCTGCCAAGGGGGGTGCCTTTTAGAAGGACTTTCTAAGGGGTTCTAACGTGTATTCCCGTTACATCTGGAGAAAACCTACCAAAACTCCAGACCGTTAGATCGACAGCCGTGCGATGGGACCCGAACCCGGGACCTTCACACTTCGGCCATCTACCATTCTTAGTGGCATAACCACTGTGCCATGGTAAGGCCAAAAGACAGGTACTTCAGCTAGTAAATAAATAATGTTTTCTTTGAACATAAGTAAAAAAAGTAAGCTAATATTCTTCAATGCATATCAAATCTGTAAAAAATATAGTTATAATTAAGTACAAGGTGTTTCAAATGGAACTATAGCTCTAGAGGATTAGAACCATAATTAACTTCCAGTTGTGTTGCAAAAAGTCAGCTCCAGAATATCAACAAATTAAGAGTACAGCTTTAAGTACTATTGTTGTATCATGTGACACTGTGCAGGTTTGGTACCGAAATTTCAAATACAGTTATCTAATGAGTTAGAAGTTAGTTTTTCAGGCAGATATGGCGGAAAACTTTCGTTACAACCTGATAATAAAAACTATTAAAGTATAAACGAAATTTATTAACGACATTTTTAACAATAATACGCTCCGAAATGAGACGTTGGTTAATTACACCGAATTGTGCCGAAATTACATTTTTTACTTAAAAGCAGTGTTGCCACAACGGCATTATGAATTAACAATTATAACGTCATAATTGATCCTTGCTAGGCGTCAACATTCCGCCCGCCTTTGAAATCCCAAATGATTTCAAAAGGTTTTATAAACATAACAAATTTCTAGGTTATACATAAATATTACACAATGTACATCGATATAATTAAATATAGTTGCAATAAACAATGGACAATGGACAGAATTTATACACACATTTATACATACTAACTATATTTGTAAGAAAAAGACCAAGATCATCAGGAGGATTTTTAGCAAGGTTATAAAGTTTTTTCAGTTCGGAATTAGCTCCGACGAAGTTTGTAGCGTTATCTGAGAAGATGGTGGAGCAAACTCCGCGTCTTGCAAAAAACCTTTTTAATGTCGATATTAAAGCATCGGAAGTTAAATCAGTTAAAATTTCGCAATGAACTACGCGAGTTGAATCGCAAACAAATATTGCGACATAAATTTTATTTAAAATTCCCTTACGTTGATTTTTATATTTAATATAGAATGGGCCGCATAAGTCTATACTTGTATTAGCAAAGGGAGGGGCAACCGTTACTCTTTCTTTAGGTAGTGAAGCCATTATTTGCTCTTCTACCTTTGGTTTATTTTTAAAGCAAGTGATACAGTTATGAACGGTTTTCCTAGCGTTGTTTCTTCCATTTAACGGCCAAAATTCTTGCCTTACTAAGCGTAGCAATGTCTGAGAACCAACATGCAAATTCTTTAAGTGAAAATATTCCATAATTATAATAGTTAATTTATGATCTCTTGGCAGTAAAATGGGGTATTTTTGGTCAATTGATAGGTCTGAATTATTAAGACGTCCTCCTACGCGAATTAGACCATTACTATCAAGAAATATATTTAAGTTACTTACACGACTGTCCTTTAAGTTATCATTTTTGATTTAAGCATTTAATTATTTTGGAAACGAAGTTACCTGTAGAGTTTTTATCAAATAAATTTTGGCATTTTCAAATTCATTCTTAGTTAGAGCACCAGTTGTTTTCTCCTTAGTTTTACAGTTAGGCACAAACCTGAAAATAAAACTAAGAATTCGAATTAGTTTGATATAATTGTTACTTAGGCTAAGTATTTGGTCAATAGAACCTCTATTTTATGTAAGAACAAGGTTAGTGGT
Organism: Cheiracanthium punctorium; assembly: GCA_038373885.1. Classification (NCBI taxonomy): domain Eukaryota; kingdom Metazoa; phylum Arthropoda; class Arachnida; order Araneae; family Cheiracanthiidae; genus Cheiracanthium; species Cheiracanthium punctorium. The sequence continues at coordinate 40,525 of JAWZYV010015127.1, read as the reverse complement.
GTTGGAGTCTATTTTTAGTTCAGTCAAATAAAGTTCTTTATCGGCTTTGTTAAGGTTCTTATCTGTCCACTCAGAACTGTTTAGTTCATCATTCAATGCAAGTTGTGGTCCAGTCCACCACAAATCAAAGGCATCAACAAATCAAAACAACACAGCCAAGTCCACCATCAACAAGTCCACCACAAATCAAAGTTCATGAGGATCTGCACCACGGGACAAAATGTCAGCTGGGTTGTTTCCAGATGAAACGTGTTTCCATTTATAGTTTTCTGTCAGAGTTTGGATTTTTGAAACTCTATTTCCTATAAAGGTTTTAAGATGATGAGGCTGTGAATTAATCCAAGCTAATGCAATAGAAGAATCAGAGAATAGCTCTACACTTTTAATGTCCAACTTCAAAGATGCAATAACTTTGGTTACTAGCTGTGACAATAACAAGCAGAACACAGTTCTAGACGAGGAATCGATATTGATTTTAAAGGGGCCACTCTAGATTTGCTAGCAAGCAGCTTGGAGTGACAGGATCCTGATTGAGTATAGAACTGCAGGTAAACCACAGCACCGAATGCAACACTAGAGGAATCACAAAATCCACGTAGCGTAATTATTGCTTCTTCTGATCCCAAGACATATCTATTGATTTTTATTGTTTCAATTTCTTTCAGTGTGGTTACGAAATGATGCCATTTATCAGCGAGGGGTTTTCGAAGTGATTCATCCCAATCAACTTTCTCTAACCAAAGATGTTGAAGGAATATTTTTGCTCGACAAATGATAGGTCCAAGTAAACCGAATGGATCGTATATTTTTTCAATCGTAGACAAAACTTCTCGTTTAGTGTGAGCGGTTTGATATTTCACCGAGACCTTAAAATTAAATTGATCTTCCTTTGAGTTCCAAATCATACCCAATATTTTAGTAGCAGGTTCTCGATTTTCATGGAAAGAATGTTCGTTGGATTCTTGCTCAAGACCAAGAATTTGATTGCAATTTGATTTCCATTTGTGGAGGGTCATACCACATGATTGAAACATTTTAATTAGCTGGTCTTTAAGAATTTTTGCAGTTGTGATATCAGAGCAGCCGGTTACTATGTCATCCATGTATACATCTGATTGAACAACTTCTGAGGCCAGTGGGAAAGAGAATAATTCATTCATGGCCAACTGTGGTTGACTCGAGTGGCAAGAAATGGGGCAATTTTTGTTCCATAGGTAACAGTGTTTAGTCGATACACAACAACATTTTGATTTTCTTCATTTTTCCACAAGATTCTCATTAAGTCCCTTTGACTAGGTTCTATTAGAATCTGCCTGAACATTTTTTCAATATCAGCAGTTAAAACTACTCTATGTTTTCGAAATCTCATCATAATGTCGAATATATCTTCTTTTACTTCACCAGAAAGTAAAACATCATTTAAACTTTTTCCAGACGTTGTAGGTGCAGAACCATTAAAAACTGTTCTAAGTTTAGTAGAGGATCTTTCTGTTCTGTAAACTCCATGATGTGGTAAGTAGTACTCAGCAGAAATCGAGGTTGGATTGTCTAAATTTTCCATGTGGTTAAGAGCTTCGTATTCATTAAGAAATTCGCAATAAAGCCGATGCATATCGGGGATTTTACTCAATCTTCTAAGTGTTTGATGTAGTCGTTTTTCTGCTAAGATTCGAGAATTACCCAACGTATTTAATTCTTCTTCTTTGATTGGCATCTGGACGATGTATCTTCCTGTTTTGTCTCGTCTATGTGTAGTCTTAAAATGAGCTTCACAAAATTCTTCTTCTTTGCTTAGCGGTCGATCCGATGAAACTTCTTCAACTTCCCAAAATTTACGAATACAATCTTCGATATTTTCAGATTGCGAAATTAGCCCACAATATTGTTTAGCGGACTTGGTTAAAATTGATCCAGTAGCAATAAAGCCAAACACAGAATTTCTAAGCACTAAATTATTAGAAATATGTTGTTGTTCATCCTTTATTATTTGGAAGAATAATTCAGCACCAATGATCATATCAATCTTATTTGGTTTCAAAAAATGAGGATCGGCTAATGTGTAGCTTAACGGAATATTTATCTTTTTCATGTCAAGCACAGATGGCGGTACAAAATCTGTAATTTTGCTTACAATAAGCAACTCGATTTCTGAAGTAAAAGACGAATCTTTATTACTAATGAGTGCACTCGTCTTCCATTTGATATTTGTAGCGTTTTCACTTAAACCACTAACAGCTACATTTACTTTTTGCTTAATCAATCCCAGTTCCATAGCCATTTCTGTAGTTATAAAATGCGATATTGATCCATTATCAAGGATAGCTCTACAACACAAATATCTATTTTGTAAAGGAGACCAAACCCAAACAATTGCTGTTGAAAGCAAAACAGATTTACTGGATGATTCTAAAGTCGAAGAAAACGAACGCACAATTTCCTTTTGGCAGCTATATTTTATTTCATCCGAAGGTGACGGAATTTGCGTACGAGAAACATCGTCAGTTGGTTGCAAATTTAAAGCCTTCCCAGATGAACTTTCAGCTGGTTCCACGCTTGGCGCGTTATCTTTTTTAGGGAAATTATGTTGAGTTGGCGAAGGATTATTTTCAGAACGACATAAAAGGTAATTGTGCCTTCCTTGACAGGAACGACAACAGTATTTGGACGGACATGAAGAAAGTTTGTGTGAATGATTTAAGCAATTAATGCAAAGAATATTCTTTTTCGCGACATTAAATCAGTGTAAAGGAGCCATTTTGAGAAAAGTACGGCACTGTGGTATAACTTGTGAGAATTTTTACATAAAACACACAAATTATTTTCGGGCTTCAACATAAAAGCATTCGTCTTATTTTGATTAGAAAATTTAATTTTCATGGAATGATATTGTACGCCCTGCAAATTTTCTAATATCTGAGAACGATTTTCAAGGAATTCTAAAAATTTATTCCATTCAGGCAATTCAGTTGAAGTTAAACTCATTTCGTATTGTTTACGGGATTCCTTGTCTAACTTTTGGATTATAACAGTTATTAATAACTGGTAGACCAGATCATTTGCTTCTAACTTCATTAACTCTAATCCTCTTAAACTTTTATTTATAACTTCAACCAAATTTCTAAGACCCTTAGCAGATTCAAGGTTCAATTTTTCTATCTTCAAAATGTTTAGAATATGAGTGTTAACAATTAATCTTTTGTTTTCAAATCTGTTTATCAAAACTTGCATTAATGAAGAAAATGTATCCTCAAGGGTTTCTATGCTTCTGACATCACCTTTTAAACAGGAACGTAAATAAAATAACTTCTGAGTATCTGTTAGCGATGGGTGGTTTGTGATTAAACTATCAAATTGAGCTTTAAAACTATTCCATTGCTCAATATTACCATAGAATTCTGGTAAGCTTACATCGGGTAATTTAACGTTGGAATTAGAACAGTTTTCTAATTTACTAGATGCGACATTTACATTTGAAATAGAGTGTAATAACTTTGTAAGCTTACCTTTACTTCCTCGAGAATGTCTTCTAATTTTTCAAATTCTGATTCCATCTCTGGTAAATCGTTCGTATCAATAATTTCAAAATAATACAGTTTCAGTTCTTCTAATTTACAACTTATGTCTGAAACACAGTCAATTTTGCTTTGCAGAATAAATTTATCTGCACCAGACGACTTTTCCTTTAAAAAAGTTTGAAGCTTCGTTATTCGCGATTTATAATTTCCTTTCCGATAGTTTAACGTTTTTAATTTTTCGGATAAACTTTTTCCTTCCGAATTCGCCATTTTCAAAACACAACAGCGAATAGCAACAGTCAACTAATAGAATTCTACATGCAAGCTGATTTCTTCCTCCGGCTCTGGAAGGACCAATGTTTTGGCCCATTTGTGGACTGTATTTAAATAATAAAAACTATTAAAGTATAAACGAAATTTATTAACGACATTTTTAACAATAATACGCTCCGAAATGAGACGTTGGTTAATTATACCGAATTGTGCCGAAATTACATTTTTTACTTAAAAGCAGTGTTGCCACAACGGCATTATGAATTAACAATTATAACGTCATAATTGATCGTCGCTAGGCGTCAACAAGCGGAAGAAAATAATTTAGAATCAGGGCAGGGGCGTAGCCAAGGGGGGGGGTAGGGGGGTCATACCCCCCCCATGAGAAATTTTTGCCATACAAAAAGTATATTCTTCACTACATTATCACATACATGTATACATATATATGAGTTGTAGTAGTCGTAACCCCCCCCTATAAAAAATTTCTGGCTACGCCCCTGAATCAGGGTAATTGAAAACAAAGCAGTGAGAACTTGTAGCGCCATCTATATGAAGAAGGGAAAACTAATGAGTTAAGAATTTCTTTATGCCAAAGTTCGAAGTTTTCTTTTAACTTTGTTCCATCCAAACTAATCAATGTTACAAGAAAAATCGAAAGAATATTCGTGTTTTTATAAAGCAGCTGCTAAAAGCTGAAAAATACCGATATTGTGTTGTTTATAACAGGAAATTAACCTTTTACAGACCGAATACAGATCCAGGCATATTTTAAATTAGTTTTTTTTTAATATTTTGTCTTCTAATGCGTTAGTTAAAGGATATTAGTCATTTAATGAGGAAAAAAAAATATTGTATACAATTTTCACTGTGTTCCCAATTGGGAGAATGGGTCATTTCTTGAAATACTTCTACATTGGTTTCAAAAGCAGAATATACTAATGGGTAGTTTAAATAATAAGTGAAATATTAAAAATTAATAAAATATTTATTTTTAAATTTAAGTAGAGATATGAATTAAGTTTGAAGGAGGAGGGGGTGTATCAAGATAGCTCTGTAAAAATTTATGAGTTTGGTTATTTTTATAAATTTTTGTCCAGTTTCCCACTAATGATAAAAATACAACTTCTATTTCCAAAAATCAAGTCATCTTTTAACTATATCTGTTAATTTTTTCAAGTGAATATTGATAAAATTTAATTTTTTAATAAATTTTTTATTTGATGTTCCCAGCTGGGAAAATCAAATAATGCACCATTAAAAATGCTAATGCACCATTAAAAAAACTTTACTTTTTTTATGGTGTATGAAACAGAACCAAGTCAGTTTTGTACTTTAATTGGATGTTGCATTTATTTTTCCGTCTTTGATTATTTTATGTAAACAGAAGTATCTTGTAAGTCAGTCATTTTAATTGAAGCAGGTTTCTCGACATGTTACTTGAATACGGGTTAAAAATAAGGGTGGAAGACGTTTTAAGGTGTTCACCTCTATTCACACGTAAACGCCTTAAGAAGTCCTCCACCCAAGGCACTGCCTAGGCAGATAACCCTCGTGTAGGTTTGCCTTAAAACATAATACAATACTGTATATTTTTTAAATTATCGACAATTGCGACATCGTCAACAAAATGAGGCTAGGCAGTGACGGATCCAAGATGAACTTTAGGGCTTCAGCCTTTCTTCCTAAATAAAGATGTTGCTTTTAGGCTTAAAAAAAAAACAAAATTTTTCAACGAAATGAAGGATATTCTTCTTATTATTTTTTTTTGTGTGTACAGCTAGGTAATACATAAAAAATCAGCTTCCTTATCTTCCTTGCAAATTATAGCTTGGGTAAGGCGAATATGTATACCTACATTACTCAAATTTTTTTCCCGTCGTACAACTCTTTATCTTCTGAGTCTTAGAGAACAGACTGCAGACAAATAATATTTTGAAGCAACCATATATGATTTATAAATTCAACTATACTGCATATTATACACTATTATCGCATAAAAGTGAATTCAAATATTTAAAATTAACCTTTATATTTGAAATGCATACTGCATATATTGTGTTTTCCCCTCTATAATAGCACAGAAGCGATTGCAAAAACAAGCCAAGTTTTTGGACCTGACAGAAGTGGATCTAAAGAGCTATGTTTTCTACCTAATATTTTAAGTTTCGTTAATAATTCAAGTGTTACTTCTCTGACTGACGTAAAATAAAACTTTATTAGATGAAATTACACAAAAAAATAGAATCCTATCATAGATTTGAACTGTTAACTGTTTATTTTGAACTGTTTATTTTTTGGAAATCATCGGCATTTCTATTCCCTCTTCTATCGTTCACTTTATTTCTTTTAAGGACACCTATAACGGTTGTTGTTTTGATTTTATTAGGAGTCGTCATAGAAACCTGTTCAATGAATGTTCGATTTCCAATGTTTTATTTGGAACTTTTCTCCAAAAATAGGTACATTAAAAATAAAATAAATAAATGGGTGGCTTTTGACTAGAGTTGAAAAGGTTAACTAATTTCTTTTTCATTTTTCTTCTTAAGAACGAAAACTTTTGTTCATGGATAAAACAAAGATGCACCCCGGTATATGGTGTAGGGTGCAGAAGTTTCATGACTATACGTTTTTCTGTCCTAACTTTTTCTGTGAGCTAAATGTCTTAGTTAAAAGTTAGTAATTTGTTGCTTAAGTCCTGCATGGGGGGCAACTTATAATATGTGTGAAAATTGTTACTGTAAAAAAAGTACCCAGAGTCACTTTGAAAAATTGAAAGCAGAAGTTTTGAAACGATTCAGTTTTTCTGAAATTTTGTTGAAATTATTCGTCTTACACTGCGTAAAAAAAGTGGAAGGACATTTGGATTTTTTTAGAAAAATAAGGAACCTTTTATTTTTACTGAATTTTTTTTTTTTTGGAAAGCAACATTTTACAGATCATTTAATAAGACAATATCAATATCATAACCATGATATTCAAAAATAAAGCATTAATGACAACAGAAATAATTTCTACCATTTGAAACTCAGTAAAAAAAGTAGAAGGACAGTAACCCAATGAATAAAATACAAGCGATGTTAGTGAGGAATACTCTTCCCATTAGATTTTATAATTTCGAATATTCTATTTGACAGTGAATCATACAAAGATTGGATGTCTGTTTGGCAAAAATGATCCCATGGGCTATTCAATGCTTCTCGAACCTCAGTGATGGATTCAAACTGTTTTCCACCAGCATATGCACGACGAACAAGCATTGCCCAGATGTTTTCTACTATGTTAAGATCAGGGCTTTTAGCTGGCCAGGGTAAAACCTGCATATTATTTGAAACGAACCAGTTTTTAACTCCATTAGCGGTGTGAATGGAGGCTCCATCTTGTTGAAAAATCCACTCTTCTCCTCCTAATTCGGAGCCATAAGGAAGAAGCTCAGAATTCAGCAGCTGAATATAGTCTGTATACTTCTGCCTACCACTCAGAAACACCAGACTTGTTCTTCCTCCATATCCAACTGCTAACCAGACCATCAAACTTCCTCCCCCTATTTGTCGAGTTGAATAAAATTGTTCTTCGTTCTTCAGACAATGCCAGTAGTACTGGTAACCATCTAGACCGTCTAAATTGAATTTCTTCTCATCTGAAAATATCACAGAAGTCCATTCTGTAGTCCATGATAAGTGTTCCTTAGCCCAAGGTAAACGGTTATCAATATGTGTTTGTTTCCACTTTGGATGATGCTTCCGCTTTTTGAAAATGAATTTTTTGGATCTGTTAATGTAGTTGTAAACTGTTTGCCTTGACACATAAGTAAGTCCTGTTTGAATCCGAGCCTTTGCAATACTTCCATTGCACTAAGTAAAGTTGCTCACGAGCTTAAAAAGCTCGTGAGCAACTTTTCTTTCATCGCGGGGCGTTAACTTTTTAGGTCTGACAGTATTCTTTCTCTTTCCGTTTCTGTCTGGATTTCTGATGAAGTTAGAAACTGTATTGGGGCTGACGTGCAGTATACGAGCAATCTCTCTAACATCTTTACCATCATTTTGATATATATATATTATCTTGAATGTTAGTGTACCTTAGACCAGTCCGAGGTACGCCCGAAATAGATCATTTTTCCCAAAATGGGATCATTTTTGCCAAACAGACATCCAATCCTTGTATGATTCACTGCCAAATAGAATATTCGAAATGATAAAATCTCATGGGAAGAGTATTCCTCACTAACATCGCTTGTATTTTATTCATTGGGTTACTGTCCTTCTACTTTTTTACAGAGTTTCAAATGGTAGAAATTATTTCTGTTGCCATTAATGTTTTATTTTTGAATATCATGGTTATGGTATTGATATTTTCTTATTAAATGATCTGTAAAATGTTGCTTACAAAAAAAATTCAGTAAAAATGAAATGTTCCTTATTTTTCTAAAAAAATCTAAATGTCCTTCTATTTTTTTACGCAGTGTAATGTAACGAAATACAGCAAAATTTAATATGTAGTGGCATGTCCTTTTGATTTGAGGATGGCAGCTTATCTGAGATGGCATTGGGTATGAATTTACAAGGCTTTCTAAGAAGGACTTAGGGTGCTTTTGTCCAGATTAAAAATCCTAAAGGAGTTCAGCCTTTGAAGAATGCTTCCGTGTTCACCTTTCCTTCCGATGTGCTCTCAAAGATGTTCAACGTGATTGAAACCAGGTGACTGACTCTGCCAGTACGAAACGTTAATATTCTGAGCTCGCCTTTTTATCTTTCCAATGATGAGCGCAAATCGGTTGAATATGGGTTCATCATTAAAAATGAATGGGGTATGGGGCATAACACATTTATTGTAAATTTTTTTGCCGTGCTTATCGCCCCCCCCCCCCCAGTCAGTGACGGAGTGAGCATATATAACTGGCGCGGCGCCTGGGGCATGATATAAACCCTTTGCCCCTCCCTCGCTGCGCCACTGCCTCCACCACCTGGAAAATTTTCACTATCCAATGGATTGTTTGGTTAAGGCAAGCCTACACGTGGGCGATCTGCCTAGGATGGGGGTGCCTTGGTCTTAGGACTTTCTAAGGGGATCTAACGCGTATTCACGTTACACCTGGAGAAAAGAAACCAAAACTCCATACCGTTAGATCGAAAGCTCCGCGATGGGACCCGAACCCGGGAACTTCACACTTCTGGGTCCGTACGCATTCCCAGATTTGTATTTGTCATCATGGACTCCCGGATAGCCCCCCTCCCCGCAAGCCGTTGGTATAGTGAATAGTGTACTGAACTTTTTTCTATTATTTTAATACTAAAATGCGGGAAAGCCCAAGATGAGCCCCTCCCCCTTCCACCAACAAATGCAACAGTACTCCATTCTGCAACATTTCAGGACCTCAGGCAGACGCCCATGTATGAGAAGGAAACTGAAAACGAAAAACGGTTATCCATATCATCACCATAGTATGGTATCACATATCTGTAAATTTGACATTGTGGATAGCACTGAAAGACTTGTAAGATGAAACCTAACGATAAAGCCCTAAATTTGCCAAAACATTGTAGCGGGGCCTTTTAGCGGGGAAAGTGCTTTCCTTTGGTGTCTGCAATATAAACTTTAAATTTTTTTTTTTAATTTCGACTTATTTTTTTCGAAAAATGTTAATTTTTCGATAAACTCTTCTTCGACTCGGCGCCCCCTTTACCTTGGCGCTTTTGTGCGGTGCACAACCTGCACACCCACTAGCGACGGGCCTGCATATGAGTACTTTTAAGAGTTTTGACTCTTGCATTTTTAAGGGGGAGCCCGTCTTTTTTAAGGAGGGCTTTCAACAGTGTATTATCATAACAATAAAAAATAATCAGTGATAGCTGATTATGAAAATGTTCGCTATACCAACTTCGTGGAGCAGGAGGATCAAGAAATCCCCCCCCCCCAAGTTCACCCTTGTTTGTACTCTTAACAACATTTTTTAAAAACTATTTTCACATCATAATGTTAATTTTGAAATGCTTTATTACATTTAAAATAAAAAAAAATATTACTAAAGAAAAATATCTATTCACAACTCTTTAAAATTGTCTATTTGAGCCTCAATCAAAATGGGAGCCCATAATTTATACTTAACATTTTGTTTAAATTATTTTACATAGTGTTGATTTTGAAATACTTAGTTCTATGTAAAGGTACAAAATCTGTTACAGAAAAAAATACGCATTAACAAATAATCAAAGCTATGTTTATTTGACTCTGGTATCCGATATTTTTCAATAATTTTCAATTTTATTTCTTTTGGCACCCATAAAGTTGCATAAAATAAGCTTAACTTTGAACACAATTTAAAAACAAAACCAACATAGGCAAGTATGGTTTCAACAGTAGCTATTTAAACAGATGCGTGTATAGTGCATTTGCTTATGAGGATATTGTTAGCGCTTGCATGCGCTATTGCTGCGCCCAGGGCCGGCCCAAGGGGGGTGCGAATGTAGGCGATCGCCTAAGGCACCGCTCCTGGGCCATTTTATTGCTATCTTATAAGACATAATAGAGAAGTGGCCCCGCTCTTGCGCTTCGCCTGGGGCCCCGCACGCCCCTCGGGCCGTCTCTGCTGCGCCACCTATAATGAAGTGGATTTGTGAAAACGCGAGTGTGTGTTGTGAAAGTGCCATGGGGAAACGTGGGAGGCGAAGTGGTCGCTCTCCAATTCCCAATAAAGTGAAAATTTTGTGTTAACAGTCCACTATTTCTTGTGTTGAATTTTATTTTAATCGGCGATAACATTGTTTGGTCGTGCGAGCCGCGAGGTGAAGCGGTTACCTGTGGATTAAAGTGATTAAAAGTGAATCAAGGAGTTCCAATTGTCTAGTCGTCCCAGTGTAAACGTGTGCTTACAACCTGAAAAAGGTAAGCAAACATTTGAATTATTAAGAAATAAAGTACAATTTGAGTTAAGTGATTATGAATGATTAAAATGGATGTACTATTAGTACAAAAGAAAGTTCTTAAAACGAACATTACTAAAGCTTCGGCTGAGCTTCAAAAGGGTTCGTTAAATAATATTGAACTGGGGCTCTATGAAAAGAAGTGCGTTAAATATGAAAACGATTGTAGTGTGCTGTTTGAGAAAATGTATGTTAATTGTGATAAAAATGATGTTGATAAATACATAGAAGAACAGCAAGCTGTTCAAGAAAGCATTGATAAATTGCGGATCTCTGTGAAACAAGAATTATCAAAACTTAAAACAAGTGTAAACGTTAATTTAAGTAATATTTCTACGGGTCAAACCCGCTAAAATACGGGTTGCGAAGGGGTTCGCTTACCAAAATTGAATCTACCGTCATTTAATGGGTGCATTAATGATTGGTTGTCTTTTAAAGATTTGTTTGTATCCAGTATTCATAATAAAAGTAGCTTATCTGATTCCCAAAAATTATCCTGTTTAAAATTATCGCTTCAAGGGGAAGCTGCGAGAATAATTCAGTCTATTTCATTATGTGATGCCAATTATAAATTCTCTTGGGATCTTTTGGAAGAACGCTATTCCAATAAAAGAGATCAAGTGTTTGCCCAATTAAAACGGTTTATGTGTATCGCTCCCATTCAAAGTGATTCCCCTGCATCTATTTTAAAACTAGTAGATACAGTTAATGAATGTACGAGATCATTAGAAACATTAGAACAAAAAATTGAAGGCTTTTCCGAAACTATTTTAGCTTATCAGTTGCTTCAAAAATTGGATTCAAATAGTAAATTGTGGTGGGAGAGGGAATCTAAAAAAGATGAATTACCCAAATTATGTGAGCTTATTTTGTTTTTAAAAAACTATGCGCGAACACTACAAGTTTCGAAAACACCTAGTAATTTAATAGTAACAAAAAGACAAAACAATCAAAAATTTACAACGATGACTACATGTGTGAAAAACTGTGCTTTAAGTGCGTTTGTTGTAAGTCTAATTCTCACAGCTTACTAAAGTGTTATTCCTTTAAGAAAATGTCTGTGTATGATCGAATTGAGTTGGCAAAAAAATATAAATTATGTTTTTTGTGTCTTTCTACTTCTAATCACTCCGCAGTACATTGCAGTTCTAGAGTGTGCAATACTTGCTCCAAAACCCATCATAATTTATTGCACATTCCAAAACAAAGTGATCTTGGTCGTGCGAGCAGGAACTCTTCGGCGCCTCGCGTAGACATAAACATTCCTAATGGGCAAGAGGCCTTACCCTCCCCTGCAATGCAAAGTGTCGGGTTGAATGCAGATGCCCAATGTTTTGATTACCAGGCTAATAATTCAGGAGAATTCGCGGGTACTTCATTAAACTCAAGCATAAAAAACAAAAAGACGCTGTTATCTACTGCGGTCATTTATGTGAGAGATACTTACGGGAAAACTGTTCCTTGCGTAGCGTTATTAGATGTGAGATCGGAGTCTAATTATGTGTCAAATCGACTTGCTAATTTATTGGGATTAAAAAGAGAAAAATTAAACGTTGCAGTATCGTGTTTAAGTGGAGTGATATTTTCGGTTAATTCGAAAGTTACTACAACTATTTTAAATGGTGGGGATTACACCAGAACTCTGGAATTTCTTGTTGTGCCTAAAATTAACGATCTTTCGCCAGGGACAACATTTGAATTTCCATTTTCAGAAATTCCAAGCAATGAGAGGTTGGCGGATCCCCAGTTTAATAAACAAAAGAGATTTGATGCCCTTCTCGGTGCTGAATGCTTTTACGAGTTTCTTAAACCAGAACAAATTTATTTGCGTAATGCGAACGTAGTATTGCAGAATTCTGTGTGGGGTTATATTGTTGGTGGGTGTATTTATAATTCTAAATTTGTGGATAAAACTCATTGTGGTTTAATTTGCAATGTAGAGGATAATTTAGATAAGTTAATTAAAAAATTTTGGGAGATAGAAAATTCCTGTAGTGATGAGAATAGTGGGGTTAAAGGTAAGGAGGAAATTATTTGTAAGAAGCATTTCCTCAACCCATATCGTAGAGATGAAACAGGGAGATATACCGTTCAAATTCCCCTAAAAGAAAATCCAAATTGCTTAGGAGAATCAAAACAAATTGCCGTAAATAGGTTAAATTTTTTGTGGAAGCGGCTTGCCAGAGATCCTGTTTATCAAAAGCTTTACCTTGATTTTATTCACGAATATGAACAGTTAAATCATATGGAACTTGTAAATGATTCTATTGAACCAGAGAGAAACTTCTATTTGCCACATCAAGGTGTTTACCGTCCTGAGAAGTCAAGTACAAAATTAAGAGTAGTATTCAATGCTTCACAACCTTCATCTAATGGAATTTCATTAAATAATTTACAGTATAATGGTGGTGTCATTCAAGATGACATATTTTCTATAATGATAAGATTTCGCCAACGTTGTATTGTCTTCATTACAGACATTAAACAGATGTATAGAATGACTCAAATAGATCCTACTCAGAGGGATTTACAGCGAATTGTTTGGAAAGAAGGTTTAAATGAACCTATTAAAACTTACAGGCTGTCTACAATTACGTACGGGACGACTAGGGCGCCATATCTTGCTACCAGCATAAGCGTAAAGTTTTCAAAATTATTGGGGGGGGGCGGGCCCCACAACCACATATATTCACGTCAGTGGAGTAGCCAAGGGGGGGGGCGGTTATACCACCATGAGGAATTTTTTGCCATACAAAATGTATATGCCTCACTCCCTTATCATACAACCGTACCCTATACATATATGTGAGTCGCAGAAGTCGTACCCCCCCCCCCTTCCCCTTAAAAAATTTCTGGCTACGCCACTGATTTATGTACATATAACTTACTCTTAACTGCCAACTAGTACGGAATAGAATTAACCACTTATTCTACATTATTTTTCGGCTTAAAATATAGCAAAATTTTTGTGCTGCGCGCTCGAGCTGGTTACTATTTTGAAAAAAATAATTTTAAAATATACTGTTTACAAAAAGTGGTTAATTATATTCCGTAGTAGTTGGCAGCTATGACTTACTATGTGTAAGTGTAAATTATTGGAGGCGCTCGAGCTCTATGGGTCCATAGAATTCTACACTTATGTAAGGTAAGTATCCATGTTAGTATCTCTCTACCATGTTATAAGTTAAAAATAGAAGCAAAGAAAACGTTTTTTAAATGTTTGTAAATGGCGTGAAATACGTTTTTTTATGTTAGTATAAATTAGTTTTCTGTATTTAGTGGTAAATTATTGGGTGGGCTCAGCCCCTATTCACAATTTATTGGGGGGGCTCGAGCCCCACGGGCCCATATAACTCTACGCCTATGGCTACCAGGACATTGAAATGATTAGCTTCCGATAAAGAGAAAAACTTTCCGCTAGCAGCTGAAATAGTTAAAAGAGATATATATATGGACGATATTGTTACGGGTTGTTCAAATTTAGAGGAAGGAAAGAAATTGCAGCGTGAGTTGATACGTTTATTAGAAAGTATATATAGCGTTGTATGCAACTGCACAAGTGGTGTTCAAATAGTGTTGAGCTTTTAAAGGGCACTGTGGAGAAATCTGAAAATTATGCATTTTCAGAAACAAACGAAATTAAAACGTTGGGTGTTCTATGGGAACATAAGGGTGATAAATTTCGATACAAGGTTCAAGTCGACCAGGTTGATAGTTGCACCAAACGATCAATATTATCAACCATTGCAAAAATATATGATCCACTGGGCTTGATTGGTCCGGTGATTGTAAAGGCCAAGGTAATAATGCAAAGATTATGGTTACTGAAAGTAGACTGGGATGACATGTTGCCAGGGAAAGAGGCAAATGAATGGAAACGTTTTGCGACAAGCTTGCAATCAATCAACAATATTGGAACAAACAGATGCATGTTGATCAACGATGCAAGAGTGCTGAATTTCATGGATTCAGTGATGCATCTGAAGCCGCCTACGGCGCTGCTGTGTACTGTAAATCAGTTTCGTCAGCTGGTAAAGTATCAGTAATTCTAGTGACCAGCAAATCACGAGTGTCTCCGTTAAAACAAACGACAATACCGAGGCTCGAACTGTTAGGGGCAGTTTTACTTGCAAAACTGGTGAAGCGGGTAATTTCAGCTCTAAACCTGCAGATAGATACGGTCATATTGTGGTGTGATTCCATGATTGTCCTATCATGGATTCAAAAGGAACCACATCGACTCAAAACATTTGTTGCAAACCGAATTTCTGTGATCCAAGAACTGACTGACGGGATGCAGTGGAGACATGTTTCCTCTCAAGACAATCCCGCCGATCTTCTTTCTAGAGGTGTAAGTCCAGAAAATTTAAGTTCGTGTGACTTGTGGTGGAATGGACCATTATTTCTGCAGTGAGTATCCTAATAGAAACATTCCCGCAACTGTGATTTCTGACGAGTTTTCGAAAGAACTGAAAAACCTAGACTGCAATAACTCTATTCCATGTTTTATTAGTACCCTTGGTTCCAATTCATTTGTTACAGAGTTAATTAATATTAGTAATAAGTATAGTAAACTAATTCGCATTTTAGCATTTATTTTCAGATTTATCAGTAATTGTAGAGGACCCAAGAACTGTGAACCATTAGATGTTAATGAGCTCAGAAAAGCAGAAATATTTCTTGTAAAGGAGGTTCAGAGAAACGACTTTAAAAGACATATAGTATCACTTCAGAGAACAGGTATGGTGGATGGTAATAGTCAAATTAAAAACCTTCATCCGTTTCTGGATGAAGAAGGAGTAATAAGAGTAGAAGGTAGGTTAGTAAACAGTACTTTAAATATTAATCAAAAGTTCCCTATTTTGTTACATGGTAAAAGTAAACTTACTGAGTTAATCGTTAGTTATTTTCATCAAAGATATTTGCATTTGGGACCTCAGGCTCTACTCTTTCAATCCTAAACCTTGTCAACAATTTATGGGCAGCTTACCAAAGGAAAGAGTAACTGCAAACTTTCCCTGTAATTGCGCAGGTGTTGATTTCTCGGGACCCTTTTTAATAAGGAATAAGAACCAAAAAAAGGGAATCTTTCATAAGGTGTATGTTGCCATATTTGTATGCTTAGCCACTAGAGCAATCCATTTAGAGATAGTTACGGAATTAACTTCTCAAGCATTTATAGAAACCTTAAAGAGATTTTTTGCAAGGAGAGGAAAAAGTGCTTGCATTTTTTCTGATAATGCTAAGAATTTCATAGGTGCTAATCAAAAACTCAAAAGATTACAAAATTTAGTTCAAAATCCTGATAATGATTTGTCTGGATATCTGAGTAATGAATGTGTTAATTGGAAATTTATACCACCCAGAGCACCAAATTTTGGTGGCCTTTGGGAAGCCGGAGTCAAATCTTTCAAATATCATCTTAAGCGAGTGGTGGGAAATGCAAAATTAACTTATGAGGGCTTTTTAACGGTAATAACGCAAATTGGGGGTATTTTGAATTCACGTCCCCTCGTGCCTTTCTCATCTGCTGCAGATGATTTGAACGCTTTTACTCCTGGCCACTTCTTAATTGGAAGATCAATAAATTGTATTGTTGAACCGGATTTGACTAATATCTATAACAAATTAAAGTTATGGCAAAGGACCACAAAGTTGACTCAATTGATATGGAAAAAATGGTCCAATGATTATTTAAGTTCTTTGCAACAGAGAACAAAATGGGTCTTTGAAAAGGAAAATGTATCGGTAAATGACTTGGTAATATTAAATGAAGATAATACCGCAGTTTGTAATTGGCCATTAGGAAGAATTGTGAAACTCTTTCCCGGTAAAGATGGTAAAGTGAGAGTTGTGAAGGTCAAAACTCAAAGGGGGGGGATTTAAAAGGCCAATTACAAAAATCTGCCTATTACCAGTTGAAAAATAATGTATATGTATTACTGTGCTCCTCTGTTGTAGTTAATGTAATTTCTGTGTAGTTATTCATTAGTTATAAATCTAAATTACGTATGTGAATTTTATAATAATTATGTGATTAGTATATTTTGTGATTGAATGTTTTTCAAACATGTCAATGGGGGCCGGTATGTTAGCGCTTGCATGCGCTATTGCCGCGCCACCTATAATGAAGTGGATTTGTGAAAACGCCAGTGTGTGTTGTGAAAGTGCCATGGGGAAACGTGGGAGGCGAAGTGGTCGCTCTCCAATTCCCAATAAAGTGAAAATTTTGTGTTTACAGTCCACTGTTTCTTGTGTTGAATTTTACTTTAATCAGCGATAGCAGATATTTAAAAGAAAATATGTTATAAAATATCTTTTCAATTTAAGATAAAAATAAAATAAAATAAAGAAACTTATATTTAACATGTGAAAGCTGTCAAAGGTGAGCTTACTCGTATGAAACTGGGTTGCTGTAATTGGTGCCTTTTTTCGAAAACGAAATCCACCTACATTTAATAGTTCCTCCGTTCACTGAACGCGTACTAAGCTTGGATAACGAGAAAAGTTTCGTGTTACTCTAAGAAAAATTTGAAATTATCTTTTTTCTTCTTAAATATAAGGCACTGGCAATTGAAAAATTTGTATTTAAATTTTGACAGTTTGATAAATACAGGGTGAATCTAAACTCTTAGGCAAAACTTTAAGGGGTTATAGGGCACATAATAAGGAATCAGAATCACATAGCAATGTGGGGTCGGCAACGTCGTCTTCGTATAGCTGTTAATAATCACTTCGGATAAAGTGCTGAAACAACAGTACACTTGCCGACCATTGTTCGTCAGAAACTAATGTATTTTTCTACGAAAACAAAAGACTAAAATGGATAGTTTAAAAAGTTTATTTTATTTCATGGATGAAATTTTCCGAGACGAGCCTATTGCTTATGAAACTTGGTTAAGAAATTAGACGGACACTTCAATGATTTTCCAAAAGTATTTATTACCGGGTAAGTTAAAAGTGCGTTTCACCCCATATTGCTATGTGATTACGATTCCTCACTGTGTGCCCATTCACCCCTTAAGTTTTGCCCAAGAGTTTAGATTCACCCTGTATATCCTATTTGTCATCCATGGTTCTTCACTCTTTAGCTTGTTGCCGACGGGTGATAACATTGATTAGTTTTAAAAACTTTAAAACATTGCTTTTCATTTTGTATGGCAAAAATGGTCCCAGCTTCTTTAGTTTTGTACTTGCAGCTCTTAAAACTTGAAATACCCTGTATGTATATAAGGTTGCCGCATCTCCTTCTGTCATACGATTTTCACTCTAAACAAACAAACTTTACGCAAAGTAGCATTGTAGTGGCGAAATAAAGCTTTTATGATTTTTTCACCCTCGCCATGTCATTTCCTTGTTTACCTGTGAGAATTGCGTCTGCGCTAAAATTGCTTCTTTATTTGATCATTTTTTGAATTTCTTACAGTGTTATAGTTTTGAAGATGTTAATACGTACAGACCACAGGGTGCGAATTGACGGGGGGGGGATGCCGGGATCGTCCCTGGCTGAAGAAAGTAATATCCCAGGCTAGAGAAATATTAATTGATCTCTGTCAGGGATACTATTTATCCCCTGCTGGAGAAATGTTAAATTAATCTGTGTCCCACCCTACAAGTTCAACAGTACCTAACGATTTTAACTATTCCGAATAGAAATTTTTCGTTTGTTTACTAGACAAAGGAGCAAGTTACAAGCATGCCTTTGAAATAGATATACACATGCCTGATGCCACTTCTCACTCCGTAACCGGGCTCAGGTTTCAAAGGAAGACTGCGAAATGAACGAGCAGCACTGCTCTGCCACCCGCCGAATTTCAGGGTAGACGGAGAATTGACATAGGCAGGAATGTGTGCATAGAAAATAGGGGGTCGAGCTTTGTTTGAATTTAAGTCACTTTTTAGACATGTTGGCGACTGCATTTCATGTAATATATTGTCTAATATATTGTGTGAGTGGAGCATTTACATCTTCCTCCTTTTCGTTTCTTTCTGGTTTTTTTTTTCTTTCTCAAATGTCCCCTGCTGGAGAAGTTTTCTCTCAAATGTCCCCCCTGGAAAAAATGTGCAATTCGCACCCTGACAGACCATCCGCTTTAAAGCAGAACAAAAATAAAATGCAGTGATAGTTTTTATCTTAAATGCTATATGATGTCACGTGAAATGAGTGATATTTAATCATATAATTAGGTAAAGTTTAAAAGAATTTATCATTTTTTTATACGCTTCAATTAAAAGTCCTATGTTATTCAAGTCATGTGCTTTCAGAAGTTTCTGAAAAACTAAATAAATAAATCTGTTGAGCTATAATAAATACAAAAACTGAATAAATAAATTTTCATGGCTGATATAAACATTATACACAGAAATGCTTTTAAGATTTAGAAGACGTATGCCTATATGAGAAGGCTAGAACACACACACACACACACACACACACAAATAATAGATCTTCAACTATGATTTCACTTTTAAACAACCTGTATGGATCCATGTATAGATGGAGGCCAACTTTCTCTTGCATGGTTTTTAAAATTCTCAGCAGTCTCCCAAGCGTGATTTCCTGTTTCATTTGCACGCCCTCGTCAATAGTCAAATGGGAACACGCAATATTAAATGACGTCAAGGTAATGTTAATATACCCCCGCAACCCGCTGGTGTCAACGAAATTACCGGCATAATAAGTAGTGAGAAGTAGTTTATTCACAGAGGCCGAAGTTCACTCTTGTAAAGTAGAGCAGACTTCGTCACAGGTCCGGTTTGGTTTATTACGCCATTAACAGCAACCTCGATTTTTACGTCACCGAGTTAGATGTTTTGGAAACAATATCATTTCTGGAAATGGAAAGACCAGAGCGGTCTGTTGCTTATTTTAACAATAGAAGGATGCGGTTTTAAATGCATGGCCTCATGATCAGTGGCCTTGTGGGAGACGGCTGGGCGAATTTCATTCCGGACAACTCACTTTCAGTTGCGGCGCGGATGAAGACAGACTGAGACTAGTTTTCGGTATGTTATAACCGCTTTTACATATATTTCCTTATTTTCTCATACTCGCATTGTATTTGAAACCGCATATTTTCAAAAGCATAAACACCAAAATATGAGAATAGATAAATAAAGACGCAAAATTACCTTTTAAAAAATTTATATTCATATGCAAGGTGTCCACTGGCAACTAAAAAGGAGACTTTAGCTACTAAAGATAAGGCCATTTGAGATACTTTTTGATTATGAAATGGGATTTTCATTCTGTTTTCAAATTTCCGGCAACTAATTTAGCGATCCTTTCCCAAGCTTTTTCTGATTGATTTCTGGAAGGATACATGTAAGTCTGTCTATTTGCATGTCAGAAATATCTTGGGGTACCAAACAGTTATTCGTCAATGTGATATATTTTTGCAGTAAAAGTCTTAATGTATTCAAGAGAACAAAAAAAATATATATATAGCGTTTTTTTTACTTTTTACTTAATAATGCCATTAGAAAATTCATAATTTTTTTTTCTTTTCAATCACTGTGTTATGTATGAGAAGTGTGAGTATATTATATGAGAGAGAACAATAAGATGTAAATAACAAGTAAAAATAAAAGTCGACTTGATTACTTCATCTTAAGCTTTTACTTACCTTATTTATTTAGTTTTTAAGTGCTGCGGTGTCCATAATGTATTTTAAATATTCTTATTTTAGCTGTAATCATAGCTCTCAAACTCCTAACAGGATTACAAAAATGCTACTAGTTTGGCTATTAAAATTAAGTATGCCATTTTGGCTACTATTTGATGTTGATGAGGCTACTAATGCTATTATTTTTGCCTCTTGGCAGTGGTAGACATTCTGCATGCAATAAATCCAAATCATAGTTATTTCAAAAAAATTGTGTTAATCATGTGTTGTGCTGTGGGATTACAGCTAATTATCTACAGGTAGTATCTAGTCCAATGGGTTGGGTGCCCTTCGTGGAGGCCTTTGAGGGGTCCTCACCCGTATTTCCGCTAAGTTTTAATCATTATTTAATAATCATTCTTGAGTGACGAATAATAGTCAAACGTTCTTTCGGAACCATTTAAATTTGCGAATTACCAAAAGATATGGTAATAACTGATTTAGAGATTGTGATGTTTTCTCAACACTACGCATGTCTGTTTTACAATTTATTTGGGATTCATGCAATTAGAAGCTTCCAATTTTGTTTCTTATTTTAGCTGTAATCATAGCTCTCAAACTCCTAACAGGATTACAAATATTAATGTAGTAAAAGTAACAAATAATTTGTTAAGCTTAAGAAGCTACTGCAACAATTTTCAAGTATTGAGTATATATACAACAGTAAGGTTTTTTTTTTTTTTTTTAATATCGGTTTCATTTATTTAAGTGTTTGTTATAGATCCGTATGTCATATAAAGTGGGTCTATTAAGGTATTCAAGATAAATGTACAGCTCTGGAAAAAAAAGATCACGCCCACTTGCACCTTATTCGGCCGTCGTTCGTCGTACAGCAAAGTTACTTATACCAATCGTTTACGATTAACGTACACTTTAATTTGCTATACATATATTTGCATAAGGGGCCATTTAAAAATTTTAATTTCACACTTTTTCTTTCAATGGTAACACATGGATTTCACTTCATATTTCAAGAATTTAGCTCATTTTAACACCGGGAACCAATTTTCAATGCATTTGAGCTAAAAATGAATTAGCTATGATCATAGAAAATTTTATTCCCCTTATGAAGGGATGTGCCAGCTGCTCCAAATTGTGCCAATCTGCTACAAAAAAAACTTTTTTGGACATTTTTGCTCCAAATTCAGCAAAACTGCTACATTTTTAATTTTTCCATATACGTTGAAAATGTTTGTAAATCTCCCGAATTTTTACAAAAATCATCACACATTCTAATTTCAATCTTTCTCTATTAATCTTAAAAATGAATATTTTTTCCTTGGCATCCCTTTGTTTAAACCTCCAATGCCTTAAGAGTAAAAATTGACCTCTGTTTTAAATTTAAGTTTATATAAATTGGTAAGTTTTTGTTACAAATATTTTGTAAGCTGCTGATGGTAGTTAACCCATTTGTGCCCAGATATTTTCGAGACTTTCTTTGATTTTTGCTAATGCCAGCAATAATAGATAAATTTCTGATATTTCTGATAACTTCTTGAGCAAGGGATGATTTCTTTTAGAATCATTATGTATAAAACTTGAAATGTCAACATCCTACTGGATCATGTTAAAATGTTTTGTGGAGTTGAGGTTCCATACTCGGGAATAAAGGCTAGGAAAAATAAATAACGTTTTCGATTGATAGCGAAAATGCCGTCCCAAAAAAGGGACGCTAGGAATAAATGGGTTAATATAGTTTAGTAAATATTGTATTTTTGATTTAAAATAGATATTTTGTACAGCAATGTATAAAATAACTAATTTTTTTATTTATTTCATATGCTTTTGACTCTCCTCCCTCCCCCCCCCAAAAAAAAACCTGGTTTTTGTTATACGCTAAGAGTTTTTAAGAACCTCCTTAATTTTCATTTTTTAGATTGGCATTCTTTAATCACTTTTCCCTATTCCTCCAAAAATAAATTTCGTATTTCAAAATTGACATTCTTGTGCTCCAAAAGTGACTTTTTCTTGCTCCAAACTGTTCCACTACTATTTTTTTCTAGCTCCAAATTGCTCCGCTAATTTGTTTTTCTTGCTCCAAATTGCTCCAAAAATGCCTTTTTTCTTGCTCCAGAAATTGTTCCAAAATCTAATTTCAGTTGGCACATCCCTGCTTATGTTAAAATATTTTTTTATACTTTAGCTGATATCTCATTTAGTATTGATTTTAAGAAGTTGATCCCCCCTCCCTAATACTTACCTTAACATATTGCCTAAACAAAATTTACTAATATTATAATTTTTTTATTGTTATTAATACGAATTATGAATTATGATATTAATATACGAAAAAAATATGAATTGTGGTCAAACCAAATTTCAGCGGAAATAGATCCAGAAAATAATTTTAAATGGCTGTGCAAAATTTTAAATTTTTACGTTCAGCAGTTTAATTCATATTAATTAAAACATCTTATTTTGATGAGTTAAGGAGCCGTATATAAATTTATCCAGTGACAATTTTTTGAAAATTGCGTAAAAGAAATAAAAATCACATTTCTTTTGCAAATAAATAAATAAAAGTTAGCCGTATTAAAAAATATCAAATTTTGAAGTTAATAAATTGGAGGTTTGTACAGTTTATCGATGATTCAATTAAGCGTCTTTTATTGCATCCACTACTATTTTCCCCAAAATAAAATATTTTCATATATAGAATTTAGGGATCGACCGATAGTATCGGCTCCGATACCTGCTATTTTTTTAGGTATCGGTATCGGTTCTTTCGATTCTAAAAGTATCGGGAAAGTATCGGTTTCTGTTGCTTTCATCCATTTTCACCGATACTTTTCAACCGATACTTCGCTTTTCACAAGAAACCACGCAGGCGCAACACTATTCTAGAATCTTTATTTTGGCAAGGAGACGAGAGGCGTCGTTTCATTGGCACATTTGTTTGCGCGAGTGTTTTCGAACTGTGTTATTTTTTAAATTCTAACCATCGCTAAATGGATGTCGTATCACCAAGTGTGGTCGAAATTATGGACGAAGAATCGTTAGATGATAGTTTAACAGGACAATCGTTTATTCTTCTAAATTATTTTGAATTGGTGCCACACACTAAATACGCTATCTGCAAGGATTGCAAAAAACAAATGACGAGAGGTAGGCTATAATTTTACTTCAGTTTTATAAACGTTTATTTTCTCACTGTGTGGACTCGAAAAGGAGTTCATTCATATATATGTATACACACAATTGAATCTCCCAATAACGAACTCGCTCGGTTCCAGTTAAAAAATTAGCTATAGAGAAAATCTCGCTGTACAGAGATTAGAGATTTTTGCAGTTATTTCAGCAAATATTATAAACTTTTTAGTTAATTATTCTATTAAATTATGACTTTCAATTAAAAATAAATTGGTATTTATTGTTAAACTTGCTGTTTCTTACTTTTCATTGCAAAAATGAAATGTTCAAAAGTAAAGACAATCGACGAATTTAGAGAATAAAATATGTAATGCACTTACGTTTATTTTACTTCAAAATTCCGTTATTTTACATTGTTTTGCATTCTGTGATTTTAAATTTTCATAAAAATATTCACATTTTAAAATCTGCTGAAAATAGAGTGAGGCACATTTTCTTCCATTTGAAAACCTCTTTTTAATGGTTTTGAAAGGTTGAAGCATTAAAGTTTCATTTGGTTTTGGTCGTGAAGCGCAGGGACTTATTATTATATGGGCAAATCGGGACTTTGCCCAGGGGCCCCGACTTGGAAGGGCCCCCAATTTTAAATGTTTTTCTGAAAGATTCTTTTTTTTATATCAAAATTTTATGAAAAATATAGCAAATTACATAGATTGGGGCCCCCCAAATCCCTCAATGCTCAGTGCCCCTGTTAATGATTTTATTATCTATCAGATTAATGAGAGAACGTAGGATTTGTGTATCATTCTGTTTTGAGAAGTGTAATAATTATCAATAATAATTATTTATATTGTTAATTTAAAAGGTTGAAGCTGTATTAGTATAATTAGTAATACTAATTATTATTTAGTTTATTTCAAATTTTGGGGTAAAAAACATATTTCTTGTGAATAGTGTTTGGTTTATATATAAGGAAAACACAGGAATAATCGGTGTGCACCTGTTCTTCGTACGGAAAAGATCAAATGCATGGAGCATCCGAATTAATTGTGACTTAACCCTATCCGGATAATCAAAATATTCGAATTTTCAAAAACAACTTATAAAGGATCATATGAGTTCATATTAAAAAGAAATCTTGCTAAAACATTTAAAAATTCACTTAGTGGTTAAATAATTGGAGCAGATAAATAAAACCATTAATTAATGTAAACTTATAATGCAGTTTAAGGGAAGAATTTACATACGTATTTAATGAACAATATCTAAATACGTATGTACTCACATAATACTGTAGAGTTTATACATTATCATAATTTAATGCAGTTTAAGTAACCTAAAAAATATTTTCATAGGTGAAAGAATTATAGTTAAAGAAAATCTAAATAAAACTTGCAAGCTTCGAAGTTGAATAAATTTCATGTGTTTACTTTTGTAAGCACAAAATCTAGACATGAACCAAAAATAAAAGACACATATAGTAAGAGCAAGCAGGAAGCTGTTTTGTGTCTAATATGGAAACCTTTTATCTGGCTCATAGTAACAATTAGGTGACAAAACAGAGGATGAGAAAAATTGATTTAAATATTTGCACCAGTCGGCACTAGAAATGGATTCTCTTATTAATATATCTCTTTAACTCCCCCCCCCCCGTGTTTGTGTTCTGTCAAGCCTAAATGAGGGGCATCTACCTATAGGGGGCTTGGGCGGAGGACTTTTTAAGGGTGTCTAACGCATATACACGTAACATCTGGAGAAAATCGCCCAAAACTAGACCGACAGCCACGCGAGGAGAAAAAATTCCGAACCTGCACACTAAGACGCTTCCCAGTGCTCAGCTTTTTATAAATTCGGCCATTCGTCGGCATGATTGAATAGAAAAAAGAAAGACTAGAACTACTGTAAATTCACACTTCAATGTATCCACTGCTTTTTCTTTTTAATGCTTTTTACTGAGCTCAAATTTCATCATGCTGTTATTCATTTTAACGAGAACTACACTCTCGTTACAAAAACTGCCCAGAATACAGATGTAGGTTTAAATGACATTAAATTATGTAAAGTATCGGTATCGGTCGATACCATAACTTAAAAGTATCGGTATCGGCTATTTCTGAAAATGAATTTATAGGTAAAGTATCGGTATCGGTCATCAGCGAAAATGTGGTATCGGTCGATCCCTAATAGAATTAGATGCAATAGACGTGAGTCTTCCAATAAACCGTTCCGTTACTGAAAAACTAGCATCCTCAATATTCAAGGCATGATTTTGACATAGTAGCGTAACCAAGATTTTATTTCGGGAGTGGGGTTCTTAAATTATAAGTCAAATTGTAAGCTAAATATCAAATTGTAAGCTAAGTTAACGGTCACATTTCGTGGGAGGGGAGGGATTGTTGCAGCCAATATTCAATCATGAAATCATTCTTCAAATTGGACCACAGCTGAGTAACATTCAAGCTTATAGTCAGAAGAGCGGAGAACATCCTCTCAATCTTGGCAAAATTTCACCTGTCTAAGAGGACCTTCAACTGCTCAATAACAACTTCAAAATTAGAAAGATTTTCAAAATCTTAAGCAACCTTTTTGCATGTTTTGAAATCATGTAAACGAACCAGTGA
Organism: Cheiracanthium punctorium; assembly: GCA_038373885.1. Taxonomy (NCBI): domain Eukaryota; kingdom Metazoa; phylum Arthropoda; class Arachnida; order Araneae; family Cheiracanthiidae; genus Cheiracanthium; species Cheiracanthium punctorium. Next base: position 14,441 of record JAWZYV010015127.1, on the reverse strand, counting down.
TTAATGTTACGGACCAGAGAAGGTATGGAATCACTGATGTTTTGACCACTGACAAAATGTTCTAATTACTATCCCTGATATTCTTCGTACAAAAAAACTTTAAAACTAGAAACAGTATTTTCCTTGTAAATAATATTTATTTCTTTTAACTATCGCGAGAGAAATTAATGAAAGGCGAAGAATTCGGAACCTAGCGTTCTCCAATTTTCAGAAAACCACATAAAATCACGCAAAAAAAAAATCGCAATATCTCGGGAAATTATCGTAGAAAATTAGTGAAAAATTATATTAAGGGTAATTTGAAGGTTTTCTTTCGTTCAATGAAGTCAAAGTTGTATGCTGCCATAGAAAAAAACGAAGTTGATGCAGAATTAAATATGAAGTCGGCCCCTTATGCAAATTAAATTAAGAGCAGATTAAAGTATACGTTATTGGCAAACGAATGGTATATATAACTTTGCTGTACGATGGGCGACGGCCAAATAAAGAGCAAAAGGGCACTTTTATTTTCCGGAGCTGTACAAAATAATTTTGATAAAGTGTAATAATACTATTAATAATAAAAACATTTTAAAAATTTAGTGTTTAAGGATAAAAAAATTATCTTTGTATTTAACACGCATACACGATAAAGAAAGAACAAACTTTCTAAATTATCTACAAATTTTCTTATTACTATCCCTGTAATTCTTCGTACAAGAAAACTTTATAACTAGAAACAGTAGTTTCCTTGTAAATAATATTTATTTCTTTTAACTATGGCGAGAGAAATTAATGAAAGGCGAAGAGTTCGGAACCTAGCGTTCTTCAATTTTCAGAAAACCACATAAAATGACGCAAAAAAAATCGCAATATATCCGGAAATCATCGTAGAAAATTAATGAAAAATTATATTAAGGGTAACTTGAAGGTTTTCTTTTATTGAATAACGTCAAAATAGAGTGACGCTATTGAGAAAAACGAAGTTGATACAGGATTAAATATGAAGGCGGCCCCTTATGCAAATTAAATTAATAGGAGATTAAAGTATACGTTATTGGCAAACGAATGGTATACATAACTTTGCTGAACGATGGAGGATGGCCAAATAATGAGCAAAAGGGCGCTTTTCTCCGGAGCTGTACAAAATAATTTTGATAAATTGTAACAATACCATTAATAATAAAAACATTTTAAAAATTTAGTGTTTATGGATTAAAAAAAAGATCTTTGTATTTAACACGCATACACGATAAAGAAAGAACAAACGTCTGTTTTGTATGTTTGTTAAATACAAAGTTCTAAACTATTTTTGATAAATATTGCTTGTTAGTCTTTTTCATAGTGTCGACAGATTTAGGATTAAAAAGAATAATAAAATTAATAATTAGAGTTTTCTAAAGTGGAAAAAAATTAATTAAAATATTGTTATTGAAAAATTATTTATAAATGTTAGGTGAACGTGATAAATCTGAGCTGCATTTCGCCCTCCATGCTAGTTCTGGCATTATAAGTGAATTAGTACAGATCAAATGAACTATACGAAATCCCAGAAAACTAAAAATTAGTGCCGAAAGTAAATATATTGTTGCAGAATACTCTGCTTGTTTTCGTGGTTCGAAGTTCTAGTAAAGAGTCCACTTGTCAGGATGGAACACGAACTTTATTGCTTCTAGAACTTCGTCGAATAATCAGGTGTACAAAATTCACATGCACAATCAAACAGAAATGTGCTTTTAACAGTCCGCTTAGATCTGAAGCTCTCACAAATGCTCTATTTCTCACATAGAATAAAACACTTTCACAGGCAAAAATTCAGTGAAAATATACGAGAGATAATACTAACAGTCTCTCAAGACTCAGCAATCAAGAATTTACACGCAGCACTCTAAAAACCGCTTCGAAAAGCAAGCCAAAACACTGCTTCTGTAGCGCCAATACAAAGCGTAACACAGCAAACTCACTCCACAAGAGCTTAACTGAACTGAGGCCTCTGGCAGCTTGCATTTTTAGTCGATGCAGAAGCTAGAAAATCAGAAAAATTTGCATTTGCTATTCTCTTCTTCCATTTTCGGCAAAAAATTCGCCTATATCTTTATTTTATATAAAACTTACAATATCCTTTAATTGTTTTGAGCAGTGTATTTCTCGAGATTTCTAGAACCTCCATAGAAAAACAATGGGAAACCAAAACCTGCGTATCTCCGATTCTAGTTAACCGATTTTGATGCAACAAAAAGCAAAATTTATCTATTTGAAGCGTAGAATACGAATTTGAACTATTTTAAGTCCCAGAACATCGGGTTGCCCCGAAAATTCGTAACAATACATATATATATATATATATATATATATATATATATATATATATATATATATATATGCATATAAATATGCGGTGTGCCGGCTAGAGTCCGTTGTCACCCCAATAATTTCTGAACGGCGAGAGCAATAGTCATAAAAATGGAGTCTAGGTGTAGTAAAGTTGCCATGTGCTACGCAAGAACACCTCTTACAGCGCCACCTGGCTGCTAAATTTGGAGTTTGCGCTCTTATCTCAAAAATGGTTTGATATGAAAAAAGTCAATTAAAAAGTTGTTCATCACAGCATCGTCGGTTTAGTAAGAGAAGACACCTTGTGTACATTAATGTTAAAAATATAAAATGCAAAAAGCAAGGACTAAAGGCTTATTATTTATACTAGTATCAGTTTGTCATCAGTCATGTGAACAATCTGCAGAGGAAATGCGAGATTCAGATATGTATATTTCTGACGGAAACCACTTTGAGTATGAATGATATTGGAACCTAATGCTAGGCAAGTGCAATTTTGGAAAACTTGGCCATAAATCTGCACTTTATGCCTTCCATTCGTAGCATTACTGTGCCCATTATTGTGCACATTGATATACGCATGGTACCGATGCGAGGTACCTTTAATACACGCAAGATACCTTTTCTTACTGAATCGGTGATGTTGAACAACTCTCTGTAATTGCCTTTTTTACCGTATCTCGTACCGTTTTTGAAATAAGAACGCTAACTGTAAATTTAGCATCCAGATGACTCAGAAAGGGTTTTTTTTGCGTTGTGCATGGCAACTTTATTACACCTGGAGCTTTTATGACTATAGATCTTGCAGTTCAGGAAATATTGGCATGACAACGGACTTTAGAGGTCACACTGTATATATCTAGAAGTGTAATTTCATCAAATTTAATGTCAGTTTTTATTTTCTCCACATAAGACAAGCAGATTATTCAAAACTCATGATGAGTGTGTTTTTCTACACTCATGTTCAAAATTAAAAGAATTTCACGTTTATTTGAATTTCATGAAAAGAACCGAGCAAAATGTAAAACCACTGCTTCGAGACAAAGATGCAAATCTTGTACGTGAAATACGCAAAGCATACATCTGTGTGGGTCGAGCCAGTAGAGCATATATGGGCAACTTCCGGCTTGTGGGCCCAACCCGGCTTTTGATTCGGCTCTCGGAATATATCAAAACCCCATATAAAACCCATGTAATTCATTCAGAATCCCAATTATACGGCCTGCGACTTCGCTAAAATCTTAAAGTTTGGTCCGCAACTTCATAAAGGTTGCCCTTACCTGCAGTAGAGGAACAGGCTTTATAAGCGTGCGTGTCAAAACACGCATTTCGTTCGCTAACGCACCTCGCCGAATTTCTCGTGACTGTTCCCAGTAGACTTCAAGGGAGAGAGTTGTTTGCAAGAACTAGAAAACTTGCTGTTTGCGTCCTTCTCACTTCTACGAACAGCAGAATCAGTTTTGCAACGTGCTGAGACCATAGAGATTGGAGTATGTATCAATGGGTGACCGTTCTCTTCACCGATGACTCTCGGTTCAGCCTAACCACCAATTCTCGCAGTACGTGCATATGGAGAGAGAACCAGTGACCCACTACCTGTCTTCCAATGTCCGCGAAATCTACCATTATTGTGACGGAGGTTTAATGATCTGGATAGGCATCAAGTTGGATAGCTGCACACCCTTCCATTCTTTCAAAGAGTCACTGTGCCTGCTTTGAGGTAAAGGGATGAGATCTGTTGCCCCTGACTTCATTTTCATGGGCGATAAGGCGAAACCAAATAGAGCTCTGCTGGTCGACGAATTTCTAGAAAGTAAGGATATTCGCCAGATGGATTGGCCAAGCAGATCTCCAGACCAAAGTAATATAAAGAATGTCTGGGGCAGTCTGAGGAGGGCAATTTCAACTTGTAAACCCCATCCGAGAACGATTCAGAGAATGAAAACAGCATTGTTAAATGAGTGTGTCCAGTTGCCGCAGGAATTCATAAATTGCCTATTTTCAAGTATGGAATCACGCTGCGAGTCGTGTATATCTATGAGAGGAGATTTTCTATTCTGCAACCACTGTTTCATTTTTTCGACTCTAACGAGTGTTACGCACGATCATATGTGTATATTATAAATGTTGAATGGATATTTGTTTTGGATTATATCAATGTATGTATACTACAATTCAATTTTTTTTTAAATCGGGCCAGTAGTTCTGGAGATAACTGACCAAATCTGAAATTTCTCTTAATTTTGAACATGAGTGTAGTATGTATTCAAATTCCAAATATTTTAATGTTAAAAATTTGGTCAACATTCTCCATCTATATATCCGTGGCAACGACCAATATATGTCGCTAAATTTAGCGTTTCTAGTGAGAAGTAAAAATAAACGTTAGCCGTAAATATAAGTAGACGAATACACACAAATAACCGCTAAATTAATTATTTTAAATTTGCGAAAATTTGTTTACGTATACTGCATACATAATTAAATAAATTAAGGCAGATAAAAATACTTTGTATAAGAAAATTAAAAATTTGTATTGCAATTATGCAACATTACTGTCAACATGATTGCTTCTTTAAATCTGGTGTTTATAATACTAACAACAACAACAATAATAATAATAATAACACTAATAAAACTGCATCAAGTAAACTTATTTCGAAATGTTATTTTTTAACGATACTTTTTCGTTTATAATGCACATGTGGTCATTGTCAACTTGTTTCAGTTACAGTTTATGATTTAATACTAATATTACAATCAGAACAAATCACGAAAAATATTTAAACAATGAGAACAGTTTTTATTTTAACAAGACGTAACACTGATTAAGTAGCAAGGACGATTTTGGGAGAAGCATGCAAATAATCTTGATCTAAAATCGAAAAAAAAAAACCAGATCATTCGAGATAACCGCTAAATGAGTGAAATATATAGTGTAAACTTCGAAACTTCGCGTATTGAATCAAATAAAAATTTATTTACATGAGCTATCTAATTTGAATACAAATTTATTTTAATTTATTAGGAAGACAACGTGGATTCTATCTGCTTCTCACTTTGTCTACCGAATCTCACGTTGAGTTGCTTTAAACTATATTGATGCATATAAAAGCATTACGAAAAATGCAAATTTTAATCAATAAATGAAATAATTGGACTTACCTCAGAAACTTTCGACTAACTCAGTAACCCCTTACTCGATTAGTAAGTCTTTTATTTGATATCACCTATAGCTAAACGTAGTAATAAAATGGACTAACTATTCTTGTGAAATCTTAATTTTCGTCAGCTTCCCACCATCCACTGACGCATGAGTAACTAGATTGTTGAAAGGTTCTGATTCGTTTAAATTCAACAAAACGCTTTGTTAAATCAAAAAGACGTTTTGTTAAATTATAAAAGCATTTTGTTACAATGTTTGGTTGAATAAAACTTTTGTCAAATCAACAAAAATGAGCTACCAAACTGTTAATTTAAGCAGATTTTGGTGAATTCAACTAAACACTCTTTTGCGTGTAGAATGTTGTTTTTAAAGGGAAGTTTAATTATAACCACCCTATGTAATTACCCACTATCTAGCATTCTCAAATTGGTTTTTAATCTAACAATACACAAATGGGAACTTCGTACTAAAAGTACTTTGTTGAATTTAGCAAAACTTGTTTGTTTAAACAGTTTAGTAGCTTTGTTTTGTTGATTTTTAGAAAGTTTATCTTATTTACCAAATTTATTTAATAAAATTTTCATTTAACAAAATGTTTGGTAGAACTTCAGAACTACTCATTTTTGAAATCGTTAAACTGTCAATGCATGCATCAAGCGTGCGTTGGTGATACAACTTCAGTGTTTTCACTAGAGCGCGAGAACGCGAGACTCTCGCATTTTTTTTCTTTTTCTCGCATTAAAAAATTATTACTGCGAGAAGTTCGCACACCCTACAAATCGATTTCTCAAAGAAAAAAAAATAATGAATAACACAGAGTGTAAAAGTGGATTCTCAAGATCTATAAAGTCTATGAAAGAAAAAAAAGAAGGGGCCTGGGGATTCCTGGGAACATTCTGATCCTGGGGAGATCTTAAACTGGGTCACTTTTATTGCATGTAACTGCGCTTGATTTAGACTTGGAGGTCCAGTTCCACTCAATAAAAATAACTAAAAATCATAAATACCTTAATTTTGGGTATTTACCCAACACAGGAATGAATATCCTACCCACGGGATATTTACCCAACCCAAATCTATTAGTGAAAAATTCTCACCCATTTTATAAAAATCTCGCTCAGTTTGCAGGAAAGGGTGAAAAATTCTCACCCATTTTTTTTTCTTCAATGAAAACCCTGAACAACGCATGCATCATTTACACATGCATCAAGATCATGCGCAGGACAATGCATGACCAGGGCAGAGGAGAAATATCTTCATTACACATATGACGAGCGAAGCGTCTGTAATATGCTTAAGTGTAGGTGATATCAAATTCAAAATAAATAGTTGGAGTGCTTTTGAGGCTGTTGAAAATTTAAGACGTAAGTCTAATTCATTTATCTGTTCATTAAATTTTTTTTTTACATTACGGTGTTTTATGCAGGGTGTCCAAAAAAAAAGAAGGTAAAGAGATTTAACTCTTTTTCTATTAAAGGTAAGTGGAAAATTTAAACTGAAAAAGTATTCAAAATAAAGTTCGGAAAAACACTACGCGAAAAAAAAAATATTTCGTTAATTTTCAAGAACTGAGACTTTTTAGTTTGTACACAACCCCCGTACAAATAAATCCCAGTTAGTAAAATGTGTTCCGTACACTAAATGATGTGATACACAAAATTTCTGCTTTTGATCATAAAACGTCTCGGAGATATAAAAAGAACTGTCAGGGACTATACATGAATTTCAATGCAATAATCGCATGCATTTCAATTAATAGAGCAAAACATTATTTTCTTTCGTAATTTCTATACGACCCCTGAAACACGATCATACGATGTGATTTTGTCCCTTCGGAACAAAAGTTTCATTGGCGTTATTTCAATCGGATACTTTTGTTGATTTAGCAATATTTTTGTTGATTCAACAAAATATCTTTTTCAGTATTGTTTATAATATTTGGTGGAGAGACGAATGTTTGTTTACGGAAGATGGGTCATTAAATGCACATAACTATCATTATTCGAATAATACAAAAGCATTTTTGTTCAAGAAATACACCATCAAAGAAATTTTCTGCATACGTGTGGTAGAACTGATTGCTCATGATGACACCTACAGCCACAAAATGTTTGCTACTTATTTTAAATGACACAGTAAAAAACATTTTGATAGCGTCACCATTACCATTGGTAAAAAGCGTGCATTTTCAAAGAGATGGAGTGCCTGCACGCAAATCTATAAATATGACAAACTGGCTCAGTAGAAACTTTGCTAAGCAGTGGATTGGTTTGAAAAGAGTCACAGAATGGCATCCCTAATCTAACGCCGCTCAAATTGTACTTTTGATGTCGACTTTGAACACTAGTTTATAATGTTCGTCCTCTAAGCGCAACTGACCTTAAGCAAAAGATAATTGATGCTTGCAGCGATATTACTGGAGATTCAAGAAGAAGAGTTCAAAAATATTCATAGAAGCATTATCAGAAAAGCCCAGTTATGAAGTTGATGAAAAACATTGCTTCTTGAAATGCATTTATTTTAAAATTATATTTCTGGCATTTTATTGAAATGTGCCTTTTCATATCAGTGGTACTCACTATAAATTCTTAAAATCGAAATATCGTAACTTCGTTGATGTTATTTTATTTCAGAATTAAATGCATTTACATAAATTTTATTGATTGTAACTTTGCACGTACCTATTAACAGTAAAATAATTTATAAATATAAATAATAGTAATACGATCAAGTATAATTATAACAAAATGAAGCTTATGTTATAAGAATGTCAACGAAATTTGCATATTTTTCAGCTTTCCATTTGCTTTATGAAATCTGTACTAAATTTTCCTGATTTAAAAGCAAGTTCAGATTAAATCCAATATATTTTTTTTGAAAGGTTTGTTCGGTGTAATTGGCAGTTTCTTTTCATTCTATCTTAATATTTTTGTTATCACATTTTAAAAGCAATCTCGAGTTCATTATAAAATACATTTTATAAAGTATCTGCCTATTTGCAAGCGTAATTTTTAATTATGTGCCTCAACTGCGAGACTGCATAAAACGAAATTGATGCTTGCAGCATTCTTCTCGTAGGGCGCATAGGCAAAATAATGTTTATCTCTGTTGAGTGAGGAAAGCTTTATTTATGTATGTTTGGCACTTATTTTAGACATATTAGGTTGTAACGAAAGTTTTCCGCCACTCCAAGTATTGCCTGCACAAGCAGTTCGCGTTGGTGTCTTTGCCAATATTTTGTAAAACGATTTTTGTTATTTGAAAGAAAAGACTTGTTTTAGAGCACTGTGTTGTGAAATCCGTAAAACAATAGCGCTATGATTAAGTATAAGGTGTCTGAAATGGAACTACCACGCTACCAGATTGATCCATCATTTACTCTCAGTTCTGTCACAAAATGTCAGCTACAGAATAACACTGAATCATGTGTACAGCTTAAGGTACTACTGTTGTATCATATGACACTGTGAAGATTTGGTTCCGAAAGTTCAAAAACGAGGACTAGGATATTAAAGAAGCAGAGCGCTCTGACCAAACTACTGATGCTGATGAGGCCCGCCTACGAGAATGTGTGGAAGAAGATAAAATATTCATCCACGAGAGCTAGCTAAAAGAGTTAGACTTTAGTGCCATGTCCATTAGTCGCGCTAAGCATCGCATAAACTTGACATATAAGGTCAAAAGCTGGGTACCGCGTGAGCTGACTCAAGCAAATCTGGCGGAAAACTTTCGTTACAACCTGATATTATCGTAGGTTTGATCTATAAATTTCAATTATCAGTTTGTATATGATACTTATTTTCACTGAGAAGACGCCCTTTAAAGTTATGAAAAATGGCGTAAGCATATATTTTTTTTCTCTATCATAATTCAGTTGGTTTACAAGATACAGTTATGCGATACTTCGAATGGTGTTGTTGGAAACAAAGGAAAAATTTTCTAATTGAGAAAATTTTCATAGAGGGATAGTATATATATATAAAGTTCGATAAAATTCTGGCTCTTTTTTAGTACATGTTTTATTGATAACAAAAAAAAAACCCCAATAATATGAGTTTACATTTGTACTTGTTTATTGTTAAAAAAAATGTACAAATGAACAAATGACCACAGGTATTTAAAAATGCTCTTCTTTTAATTAATATAATGTCTGACATATCACTAGGCATATAACGCGAATAGTGAGCTATTTAAGTAGTTAGATGTATCCCTTTAAAATATTATAAACCTAATATATCTCATGCATATATTTCTTATTATTAATGTTAATATTTCTAGTTTATTTTAATTTACTCTAATATATATATAATAATCTCTGACATATGACTAGGCATACAACGCGAATAGTGAGCTATTTAAGTAGTTAGATCCCAGCAAACACACTACTGCCCGCAAAATGACGGCAAGGTACCCGCCGTGCTGGCAAAGTGCCGTATGCCGGGAGCACAGTACATTGCCGTCAGTTTAAAGTCACTGGAATACCAATGCCTGAAAAATGCATATGCGCCAGTACATTGCCAGTAATGGCGAAATGCTTGTCGCGCTCATGTGTCTAAAACATGCACAGCATAGTTAACGGCGTGGTACTGTTTAAAATGTACCGGGCCAGCACATTTTAGAGGTAATGGGCCAGTAAATATTTCGTAGTGTTAGCATAAAATTTCGTTATTTCATTTAAATAAATGGGACCTATATCAGATGTCGGCCCGAGGCCGCACGTTGGCTTAATCAAACTCTGATAGGCGTTCATATTATTATTAGCGTTTTTAGCTTTCGGGCACCCCAGTGATGAAGATCACATATTTAATAATAATTTTCATTTGTGTTTACTTTCTTAAATTTAATACATTTTAAATCAAGCATTTTAACTTTAAATTCTCTTCCCATTTTTAACTACTCTGTCTTTCAAAATTTTGTATTACGCCTTTTCCCGCTTGTTTAATTTCTATTAACTGCCTATTTATCCGGATTTAATGCTTAAATTATTCTATCGCCTTTTGTTCCATGTCAATAATAAGTCCGTTGCATTTCTTTAGATTTCCTAGCTGTTAATAAACATCTGTTTCTCATGCAGAACATCTACTTTTTAGTATTAATAAGCATCTATGCTTAATGTCTTTCTATACCCGTACATCACTTTATTCCTTTCATTACCAAATACGGACATGGCCTCATATCGGTTAAAATACAGCTGAAATAATTTCCTATCACACGGGTTTACTGTAATTTTGGCTGCCTTCATCCTCAATAATTTTGTGCCCGGCGCTTTGTTATGTCTTCCCAGTCTCTCTGTTGACTAGGAATATTCTGCGGTTTTTCGGCGTCTTTAATAATGAATATATTATTGGCTCTCGTTTGGGCGTTCTTTAAATATGCCAAGTTTAACTTTCTCGCCAACCTCCTGATAATTCTTCGATTGAATTTGACTTCCGTTACTCGCTGGCATCCTTAATTCCTGCTGAACTTATACTGACCGCCCTTCTACATAAGTTCTGGACATTTTAGTGCTATGTATTGGCGGAACACATCACTACTGCCTTTTTTAAAACTTGACTTCTACTCTCTTAATAATCAAGAGTGAAAAACCAGTGCTGAGGAGTGATATATCACTCTACCTTTGTGACAAAAATCAGCCAACCTCCATAGAGTGAGAAAGCACTATTCTGAAGAGTGACATTTCTGACTCTGGACTAGGAGTGAGAATTCAAAAGCCCACTCCGGGAAAGAGAGCCGCACTCTAAGGAAAGGGTGACAGCATGCCATCCCTTAAAGAGTGGAGCGCTCTGATCAAGAGTGAGCTATGGCCCTTTTTAAGAGTGACCGCCACTTTTTATAGGGTGATTATTCGAGACCGTATCCAGGGGGTCCGGACCCTCCCCCCTCCCAAAAAATCGATTTTTGTTAATAAAATAATAATAATGACGTCTTTTTGTGAAAAATTCTGCCTTTTCCACGGTTTGGACCCTGCCTGAAATTTTTGTCTGGGTACGGCCCTGGATATATTCCTTGAAGAAGCCTTGTTTCTGGCTATCACTATTTTAGGGAAATTTAAATAATTACTTATAAATATATATATATTTATGAATGTATCTGGTAACAGCATTGATTATTATTATTTTTTAAATATTTGGCAAATTTTAAAAGATATTTTCTATATAGCATCAATATTTATCCAATCTTGTGAATTCATTGAAAATAAAATCCAATATTATAAATTTAATATTTTGCCCATTTGAAGTCAAATTTTAATACTATTGAATCTTAAAGTGTTTGAAATTTATCAATAATATTGAGTGTATATTAGAAATATTTCCAATATTATTAAGTACTAATTACTTTTAATTATTAAAATTTACATACATGTGAATACTTTGAGAGTAAAGACCACTTCCAGTATTGGTAAAAACTAGAGTTTAGCCCTGATATATGCTGAAAATGTTAATATTATTTGTAAAATTTTAATTAACATATGAAGTGTGTATTGAAATATTAATTATATATTGAGAATATTTCTGAAGTAGTCTCACTATCAATGAACTTTTAAATATTAACTCAATATTGTGAAAACATTGATATCAAAAAGAATAAACACAATTTCCAATATTGGTAAATAAAATTCCAATATTGGTAAAAATTAGCATTTAGGTCTGATAAATTCTCAAAATAAAATTATACTTTCAGTATGACTATACTAATACCTTTTTCTACTGAATTTAACATACAAAAAATATATTCTTAATGTAGGGTGTGTATTGGAAATATTTTTGAAGTAGTCCTCAATTGATAAATTTTTAAAAGTTAACCCAATATTGTTAAAAAAAATTGAAAACAAAGATCAACTGTAACTTCGTCAAATGTATCAAATGTAACTTCGTACAAAGTAGCAAAGTTAATATTTGCCTCAGATATATTAAAAATGCATTTATAGTATTCGATATACATTGGAAATATATTCAATATTGATAAGTAATTACTTTGACATAATTTTATACCATTTTTATTTTTTTTGGTTAATATTTACTCAATATTACACTGGGAAAAAAGCTAGTATTGGTAAAAAGTAGAAAGTTGATATTTAACCATTATATTGTAAAAATTATAAAACTTTGCTGCTATTGAAATTAAATTAAATATATTTAAAATGTATCTGCAATATCGAGCGCCTTGAAAATATTCTTCATATCGTACAAGTAAATATTTTTGCCACATTTACCCCCCCCCCCAAGTTTGTCCATAGGCAATCTTTAATACATCATAGCTGGATATTGGGTATATCTATTAGAAGTCCAATATAAAATAGATTTCTCTATTATAAATTTGAGGTGTGATCTCTCTAATGAGTAAATAACATCTATAATATACAGGTATCTGTACATATGTAGCATAGTTATAATAATTAAACTTCCAGAAGATCTCACATATCCCAAAAATGGCTATCTATTTCATATTCAAAATATCCAAAGATCAGAAATTGATACTTATTTCATATCCAGAACTTCTTAGATATCTATTTCTGGGCTATCTTGGATTATTGTCATGTTCAGAATGATCCATGGAAAATAAATTTTACGTAGCTCAATGGTACAAGTAATATCTGACCCCATGCATTTTTAGATTCTTGCTTTCATTCCAGTGAGTGAAATGTGGACTGTTGACACAAAACATACAGTATTTAAAATAACAGCCTATTCTGAAATTAAACAGATTAAGAAGGAGCACAGAGTTTCATTTTAATAATCAGATGATGGCATCACTAAAAGGTACCCCCAAGAGTTCCACATGGTTACTAAAACAAACCTCCATAACCTCTAGATCTATTTAGTTACAGAATTAGTTAACAGTTTATGTTTTGTTTGGTTAGTCAAAACTTAACAGGAATAGAAGGGAAAGTTTCAAAATGCTTGGAGGTGATCTGTATAGCCATTGAGCTATGTAAAATCCATCAGCAGGAGATTTATAAGAATTTTCTTTGTCTGCAGTACTATAACTTCATTTGAGGTAATCTGTGATCAAACAAGAATAGAAATAAGAGTTTCGGACATCCACATTACTCAACAGTGTGCAGAAATATTTGATATGTTCAATGTTACCTTTTCTCCTGCTGAAATAAAAAATCCCTGAAAGCTTATTTTTTACCTATGGTACATTTCAGAACAACTTTCACTTACAACAGGATTAACAAAACAATAAAAATAGTTCATGATAAGATATTTATACAAAATCAAAAGAATACTAATAATTTTGATTTTTAAATAGATTTTATTTTAAGCATAATTTATTCAAACTTTCTTTGCAACTTTATTACAATTAACACGTCTTTTTTTTTATTTTAAATAAATAAGAAATGAACATGATTGAATTGTTATCGAAAAGAAATTATTTGAAATTAAATTTCAGTCATTTATACGAAAAAATACAAGAATTATGAAACACGAAAATAAGTTAAAAGAGTAATAGCTATCCTTTAATTGAAAACCAAAAAAAAAAATTAAATAAATAAACTAATTGTTGGGTAAATCAAAAAATAAATATATCTGCTGATAACCTCTGTTAATGTACATATCATGTTTGGAAATTTAAGAGAATACCCATTTTTCTATTCCCCCCCCCTCCCCCCAGAAAAAGGAATAAAATATTTCTAAAATGGAAACTACTTTATATTGATTGATTTCTTTTTTTGTGAAAAGGGGTAAAGAAATATTTTTGTGCAGGCCAATACATAAATAATATAAATCAAAACCAATTAATTCATAATTCCCCAACAATGCCCATTTGGTTGAATCCCCCCAACATTTTTGTCTTGTCCAAAAAGCATTATATAAGGTTTAGAGGCATGAGCAAGAATACAGGTTAGACTCCTTTAAAAGTTCACCACCCAAGTCACCTCCCCAAGAAGACACCCCTCTTGTAGACTTGCCATAACGCCATAATCTCCATAGATAATGTCTGGGTGAGGGGGGAG